>WSYH01012666.1:0-18411 GCA_036426205.1 Ascaphus truei | reverse complement strand
GAAGTTTTTAGGTTCTTAGTGGTGGTGAGGTCTGCAGTCCCAAGGAGAAATCTGCAGTCTCCAAAAAGTGTTTTAAACCGAGGTGCGGCGACATTGCGGCTGCTGAGGAGGACTGGAGGACGGGAGCCCTGTGAGCCGGTGGAGAAATACAACGGAGGTGACGTCAAGTCCGCCCAGAGGCCCCGTCATTGAGTCACCAGCCTGGCATCCCAGTCACGTGTAGAACGCCAGCCCAAGTGCTCCGGTCGCCATCTTGAGAGCCCAGCTGCACGCACCAGATCATTGCCGTATCCTTCCAGCATTCTGGAGTAGGGTTATAATTTACCCCTCCGGATGCGGTTTATGCACTTTCCATCAATAAATTGCTTTTTTATTAATATTAGGCGTGCATTGTTTCATGTTTGTTTCAGTTTGTTGATTGTCTTTATCTGTGTTTTTCCCCCCCCCTCCCCCCCCTGGTTGATTTACTGCACTATTATCTTTTTCTTTTCTTTTTCCACATAGCACTGTGAGTTGAAAATCACTATTCAGCCTCCCAAGGACTGTATTTGGACTGTCACCCCCTCCACTGGTCTGGTATTACCCCCTTTGGCGCGGTGTCCGTTTAACCTTTTTTCAAATATTATGTTATTATTAATAAAGTCTTCATCAAATCCAAATGCAATATCTATTGTGTCGTTTGCACTTATTCTTTAACAGCTCAAGTGGGTCCTATAACACTATGGATTGTGATTGAAATTGTAAATTGGTTAATCGTAAATTTATTAATCACTTAATGTTTGCAAGTACCTCCCTATAAATACTGTGGAAGGGGGTCTATTGGGTATCCCTTGATGAAGTCATCATAGATGACGAAACGCGTAGGGCATGGTCTAACTGAGGCCGTCACTTGCCTATGAACTTTTGGTACTGCTGGTAGTGCGACGCTGGCTCCTGTTCTCCCGTGATACTGTTGCCAGCACAAGAATCTTTGAGCTGCTGGTTCCGGAGGGACTCCATACATTGAACACCGAATTGGAAGGACTTCACTTCCGGCCATCGGTTACACGAAGGAGAGACCCGGGAGGGAGGAGCGTATTACTTCAAATCGGACGGCGTTGCTGGCACATGAGAGCCAATCTCATACCTGTTATTTATTCAGTACTTTTGTTGAGTGGGCATTGTTGATTTTAAGTTCCATAAATTATATGTTTTACGTAATGCACTAGGTGGGGCGCTGTTTTTTCTTTTTTATAATATTTATATATATATATATATATAATATTGCCTCACCTGTAAATGAGCATGCTGATGATACAGAAACAGGGCTCTTCAACCAATTCTCCAATGGGGTCAGATCAGAAAACATTTAGAGTAGAAGGGCCAAAGCTTATTATAATATAATTTTGAAAACATTAACAACATTTGCAAATATATTTCAACATTTTGCAAGCACGTATAAAACTTGTACCATGTATATCTCCATATCTTACTTACACGGGAGTTTTAGTGTGAAAAATGTACACTTTGCAATTTCACACTCGGAGCTTGGGCAGCTGAGTCCGAGAGCCCCAATCAGACCCTGATATAGGAGTACTCTAACACTAGACAAGTCCAGAGACTTTGCCTTCAAGTGAAAGATAACTTAACACAGGCAGACCCATGCAGTTCAATCTTATGCAAGGAATCAATAGGAAACTCTTTTTTTCAGCAAGTTAAGGCAAACAGTTTGAGGCATTTAAACTGTGTGACCGCAACTCGTCTCCTTTTGGCACCACGTTCTGTGAATTAAATTTGAAGAGCGGGTCTGAAGAACAATTGCGGATGTTTATGTAAAAAGCGCAGGACATCTCAGCAAGTCAACGTGTAGCGTCCTTTCTGTCCCCTGCGGCCGCCGTGATCGCCCATCCAGTGACACCACCTAGTCAGCATACAGGTAAACCAAAAGACGACAGCAACAAGGGATTTAAACCCCTTCAGCGCGTTCTCGTCGCAATTTATTTAGACCCCGTGCAGAGACAAACAACAACCACGATGTTCGGGGGGGGGACGACAAAGCCGTACTTCGTCAGGTGTGAGTAACGAAGAGTGTTTTTCGCCCCCGAAACATTTTTGGGTGTTATTTGTCTCTGCACGGGGGACTAAATAAATAGTGAGAAAAGCAGTGAAGGGTTAAACCATTGTATGCCGTCTTTTTGTTTACCTTTAATTCATGACCTACCCTACAAGGATTGTGCCTATTATATATATATATATATATAAAGTAATAACATAGGTGCTGTTTAATTGCTCTTTTAACGTACCGTGAGTTTGTTTCAGCTTTTATCCAAGCAACCTAATTAAAAAAAGAGCTGTTCTAAAGTTTCTGTTATTTGAAATGGTTTGGAAAAGCTGATGTGCCGTTATTCAGGGACCGGGCTCTCTGTGCTTCAGTGATTTTGTTCACAAGTTTTATGTTTCTATTGATTTAATACTGTTTAGACCGTCGCCACCTGGGGACTTCTGGACAGGACTGGCACCATGAGGGACTTCTGGACCGGACTGGCATACCCCAGTTGCTATGAAATCATTAAGCACTGAAATAAAAATCTGCCACATTAGGACACCTGTATTGCTTTCTGACATATATTATGTAGGTCAGGGGTGCTCATAACCCAGTCAAGCCCCCCCCCAACAGGTCAGTTCATGAAAACCTGACCTGTTGGGGGGACGGGGTGGGAGGGCTTGAGGATTGGGTTGAGCACCCTGATGTATAGGACACAGAGACTCTGGAAAGGAATCCTCTAAAGGAAAAGAAGCCCCTGTACCCCTCAGGAAGTGGGGGCTGATGGGCAGGGGTGGGGGGCCGAGGAGCAGCACTGAAGTGGTTAAAGAAATCAGTAAGACTTGGGTCAGAGGTGGAAGGTATAAGGCAGGAGTCCCCAACGCAGCGCCCGGCAAACCTTTTTTATGGGTGTGCGACTGACTGGCCAACCAGTGATAATACGGTGTAGACAGGCCCGGCACATTCCATTAGGAGAACCTAGGCGGTCGCGTACGGCGCAAAGGTCCTAGGGGCGCAGCGGCAGTAGAAGACGATGTCAGCGAGGGAAGACGGTTGAGGCAGTGGGCGGCGGTGGCTTGGCTGTGGCAAGCGAAAAACATCCGATCGGAGCAGGAGCACAGGAGGCGGCAGGGGAGGTACGAGCTGTAACAGGCGCCGGAAGTCAGACGCCGGTCAACTGTCCGTGTTACAGCGCATACCTCCCCTGCCGCTCCGTGCTCCTGCTCCGATCGGATGTCTTCGCCATGCCACAGCAAGCCACCGGGTACTAGTAGATGTTGTGGGAGTGGTAAGAGAGTGCTTCTCTATGTGGGATGCTTTGTATCAAGGGAAGGTAAAAACGGAATGGCCTGCCAGGGTTGTAGATAGCATGAGAGCTAACTCACTAGCCTGTTAGGATGGGAAAGGAAGTGAGTAATCTTGTTCACACAGGATAGTGACAGGACTATGCTACTGTGAATACAGACAGGGAGTATGGAAAAGTCCACTTAGCCGGGGTTTAAGAGAGTTGGCACGGCAACCAGCTACTGGCAGTGTATAAGGAAGGGAATGTGTAACAATAATGTTATCGATCACACAGGCACTGGGCTGTTTCAGAGCAGAGGAAAACATGCAACTGAATATAAAGGGTGGCAGGCAGAGCTGCAAAGGGGGAACAGAGATGAACAATTCCAGGGAACACGTGGTAAGATGGATCAGTGGGTGGAGGGGGTGGTCAGATTCACGTGGTTAGGATGGTCTAGTGGGTTGGGGGTAGTGGTCAGATTGCAATGGTAAGGAGGATCAGTGGGGCGGTGGGTTGCTAGTGGTCAGATTGCACGTGGTAGGATGGATCAGGGGTGTGGGGGTAGTGGTCAGATTGCACGTGGTTAGGAGGATCAGTGGGTGTGGGGTAGTGGTCAGATGCACGTGGTAAGGGATGGATCGTATGCGGGGGTGTAGTGATAGATTGCACGTGGTAAGGTGGATCCGTGGCGGTGGGGTAGTGGTCTGATTGCACGTGTAAGGATGGATCAGTGGCCCGTGCTAAGCGGCTCGCTGGTGATGTCTCCCCCGGTTTGGGTGGTGTATATTTACATTTCGCTGGCTTGGACGGTGGGTCTTGGGGATCACAGGGGATCCAGGTGGCTAACCATGTTGGGGGGGCCAATCAAACGCTGCTCTTTAGGGTCATCTTGTTTTAATAAACTGCTGGACCATTTTACCCAATTCTGGGGTTGTGTCTTATCTACTATAACTATCTGCCTGTGTGTGTCTCTTGTGTTGTGTAGCATTTCTGAGTATATTCGAATGATTCGTTGGACGTGTCCATGTTATAACTGTAGGTCGGCATTGATCTGCTCATTGTGTGACCAGAACTTGCTAAACCGTGCTCCTCATTTTGTGCAGCCACGAGCTCTGTAGCACAGAGGGAATTAGTTTCATCTTCAGCTCATCTCAATTGTGCCAATTAAAGCTGGGAGAAATCTAGAGCGATTCATTTAATACCCACAAGGTTTTGCACAATAGTTAAGTAACTCAGAAGTAAATAATACTCTATCTGGTGGCAAAAAAAAAATACCACCATCTTATCGTATATAAATCCTTTCTCTTTAGGTGGGGAAACACAGCTGAGAAGGACAGAAAGTGTATTGTTTTGAAGAGGTTTTAGATTCGTGGAGGAATGCTGCTTTCACATGCTTGGCATTATTTATGACTAAAATGATCCGTGAGCAATAAAACCCATCTAAGGTGTGGGTTTTATTTCCATTTAATAGCCTGATATTGTGTGATGAGAAATAGAATCCATAAGAGAAAAAGCTTCAATAATGACATTGCCATGCAAAAGGATATAAATCACGTGATTAGACCTTTGATAAATGTGTACTGAAAAGATGGCGAAACCGTACAGTATTTTAAAAGTGTGTGTGAAGACTTTTACTGAGGAACCTTTTGGAACTTGGCCGGGTCACTAAACAATAAGTAAGCTATTATAAGGAAGCAAAGCATGACTGAGTTCTGACTCATCACTACGATTTATACGGCTCAGGCGAGTAATAGAGCAAGAACTGATGCGGCAAGAAAGGCGCTAGTAAGGAACCATAAAAATCTGCATGGGGACCCTAATGGGACCAGTTTAGCAAGGTACAAGCAATCTCATGTGCGGGCGCGCTATGACCATATCCTAAGGATTAGACGTCTACTGCAACCACAATAAATTTGTTAACGGAGTGGTGCTGTTGACGCAAGTCATTTTATGGTTATATTCTCTAAGGGGGAATTCGTTATTGATGCCACTTCATCTACAACAGAAGTGGTCAACTCAGTCTTCAAGGGCCACCAGCAGGACAGGTTTTTCAGGATATCCCTGCTTCAGCAACAGGTGGCTCAATCAGAGGCTCAGTCTTTGATTGAGCCACCTGTGCAGAAGCAGGGACTAATTGAGACCACCTGTGCTGAAGCATGGGATATCTGAAACCTGACTGTTGGTGGCCCTGGGGAATGAAGTGGTCACCCCCTGATCTAAAGGGATGCTCATAACAAATATTGAAGTCCACATCATTCCCCTCAGTATAACAGTGGGGGGGCGTTCTTTGGAGTGGCTTACAGGGCAGCAAAGAGAAATGGCTGTATTTTATTTATGTGGTGATATCATGGACCATATTAGTCCCATGGAAGCCACATTCAGCTGGCTTTGTCTGTGCATTATTGCTTATAAATTAAATTCCTGAAGTACAGTAAGTGGAAACAATTGGACCACATTGAAAACCTGCATTTATTTTACTAATTTATATGGCAGATTGCTCATGAAAAGTGAATATTTGTACTGCCTACGTACAGGGCCCACATTTCCTAAGCATCCTATTCATGAATGTGAGCCTAACAAACAAATCATTTCTCCAAGAAAACTCAATAACTGGAAGTGTTAATCGAAATGTTACTTTTAGGTGCAATTCATTATTTTCAATTTCTTCAAACGTTCCCAGAAGATTACAAGTAACGAAATGATCTGAGTAGGGAAACTAATCCGCTTGTTAATGGAAACGAAGTAATTTCAGGAATGCATATGGCAGAGTAGGGGGGCGGGGTAGAGGGGGGGGGAAAGAGCCAAAAGTATTTTATTTCTAGATCAGGCTTATTTCAGCTGTAACCTGATAGTTTAATGGTGTGGTGTCGCTCTTGGCACTTGGTTCTGCAAAGACGCGAGTGTGGGAAGTACAATGGCAGAAGTGTTACAAATGATATTCCATGACCACAAGACACGCTTATAGATTTGACTCAAGATTCTCAGATCAAGTTTTATGCGATCACGTTAATTTAAGGGATGCTAAACCGGGAAAGAAGGCCTCTTGTTCGTGACACTTCTGACACGAAGGGAGTATGAGTGGAACATAGGTGCAGCCGGGAGAGACTCCATAAACACGGTGTGAAGACCGTCCTCATGGTGGAGAAGAGTTAAGATTCAATGAAAGTGAAGAATGAGCTATTAATTTCTCACGCACTAGAGAGGTTGGCTTCTCACAGCATCAATAACACAGGCCAAGATGGAGATCCTAGTTCATAAATTGGCCCCTTTTAGGTTAGTGAATATATATGTTTTATGCTGATTAAGAGCAATCTTTATTCATTGTAACTCTCAGGAGTCATCAAATAAACTCCTGTGTGCTTCCTATAAGGAACAAATCCCTTTACTTTTTCCTATAGCAAATCCTATTTTTCTCGCTCCCCCCCTCTAAGTTGTTGTACCTGAATTAGAACAATCTTAATGGTATCGCAGTTCACATAATAACCCAAACACATTAAATCTTTTGGTGCCAGAATAATTAGGGTCAACCCAGATTTTAATTCTACAATCTGTACTCGTGGCTGTTCCACAACGAGGGGACCTTTTATTGTTTCGGTCCAGCCGTGTTCTCTTTGAAGAACCAAGTACTCCCGTGGTCTGAAAACCTTGGTTCCATGAATGTAAGGTAGTTCCATACTAAGTTACTACAAATAATACTCGGAGACGTCGTTTTAAAAGGTTAGAATCAGATTCAATGAAATGTGAATGAGCTATAATCTCCACCACTAAAGGTTGGCTTCTTCACAGCATATAACAGAGGCCCAGGTGGAGATCCTAGTTCATAAATATGGCCCCTTTTTAGGGTAGGAATATAATATGTTTTATGGCTGATCTTAAAGAGCAAATCTTTATCTATTGTACATCTCAGGGTCATCAAATAACTCCTGTTCTCCTATAAGATCCCCCTTACTTTTAAAAGTAAATATCCCCCTTTACTTTTTTTCCTACAGCAAATCCTATTTTTCTTCTCGCCCCTCCCTGCTAAGTTGTACCTGCATTAGAACAATCTTAATGGTATCTGCAGTTCAAATAACACAAAAACATTATAATCTTTTTGGTGCCAGAAATAATTAGGTTAAACCCGATTTATTCTACAATCCTGTTACTGCTCTGTCTGTTCACAACGAGGGGACCTTTTTATTGTTCGGGTCCAGCCTGCTGCTTCTCTTTGACGAAACCCAGTACCGCACCTGGAGTTCTGTAACACCTGTGTGTTCCGTGAATGTAAGGTAGTTCCACCTCAGTACTACAATAATACTCGAGGAGAGCTCGTGTAATCAGCACTGCTGCACCAAAGTATTTAAAAAAAAAAGTTAAAATATCACGTTGGAGCACATTCACATGTCTCAGACAGGTCTGCAACCTGCCCTTCCCCATATATCTGTAGCATGCAGTGCTCCGCTGCAGCCAGGGATTCTGGGAAATGACCTGCAAATGAGACTGTCACCTTGTTTCAAATCCATTTTAACATGGACTCTCTATAAGATGTATGCCTGCCGCATTAGGCCACGTCCTTAGTGCGAGCGAGCAAACCATGCACGCGGCACGAACAACAGGAACCGCACCTCTATAAGGCCGCCATAGAGCTTGCGCGATGAATCGCGACGGCGCGGCGTGTTTTAAGGAGACAGAGAATTGTTTTGGTCGCGCGGCGGCGGGCCACTGAGCGTGCTCAGCCAATGAGGGAGAACCAGCCTCATGACATTGACGGCCACAGCCTCCCCGTCGCTGGGGGGTCTCCATTCCACAGATCGCTCGCTGTTTCAGCCTCGGGGTCTCCGTGTGAGGCTGGGGTTAGCGGTTAGGCTGGTTAGGCCGGCTTGCAACAGGATATGTTTTAACCACACAATAAATTAGTTATGGTGGGCCAAAAAAGTGCCGAAAATGCGCCCCCCCGTGACACGCGTACAAAAGGTAGAAAGTACAAAAAGTTGAAAGTAACTTAACTACGGATACAACCAGGATGTCACAGAGCGGTTTCTTTAATGTGGGGTACCATCATTTTTTTAGTAATGTTCCCAATTATTTTAATGACATTGTGTTTGCTTCTTGTTGCTGATATAATCAGACAAAACCCACATAGTTTTTTTTTTTTTTTAGTACAGCCCAGTTAACTTGTATTTATTGCACTTTCTTATGTGTCTTTTATCTGCTGTGCGCAGTAATGGAAACCGGGGGCGGATATATAGCTCTAAAGAGAAAATTGCAAAGAGGCTGCATGGTGCAAAGTCAATGGTTATTTCAAATAGATTTAGGTGAATATCTCTTCCTGGGAGTTGTTCCGTTTAATTACCCCGTACATGCATGCTGAGGGATATCAATCTGTACTAGATTTATATGGGATTTCCATTCTAAACTACAATTTACGACTCTTTATCTTTGGGGAGGACCATTTATTTCTGCAACACTATCATAAAAAATACATAATCAAATGAAAAGAAGTGCGTGTGTCTGTGCCATCACACAGCCATTTCTTTTTAATGGGAACCCCCAAAGGGAGATTGGGAGATTTAGAAGCAGGGGTGGAACTCCAGTCCTCAAGGGCCACCAACAGGTCAGTTCTTTTCAGGTTATCCCTGCTTCAGTAGAGTGGCTCAGTTGAAGCAGGGTATCCTTAAAACCTGACATGGGGGGTGGGGTTGGCTGAGAACTGGAGTTGAGCACCCTGGTCTTAATGGTTATATTAGCCATTCGCTCGGGCAGGACACATGGAAGAAAAAATATCGGTCACAGCTTTATATAAATATATATATATATATATATATATATATATATATATATATGTATATATATATATTTATATATATATATATATATATTAAACATTTCCATTGCTTTAATCATAATCTTTTACTCTGAAAGTCTCAGATTAACCGTTCCTGGAAAATTTTAAAATGGTTTTGTAAAAATTGGGGAATTATGAAGCTTCAATTAATTAATCGCCAATCAATGACTTTGTACACCATAAACTTTCACCGAAATCTATTAGTGGCGCACTAACTGCAGATGTAGAAAGCCGCATTCTCTCCAGCACCAGAGGATTAACACTGCGGGCGTCCGATCTGGACGCATGGACCCCCTGCCGGGATGTCATGGCCGGCGCTGTCTCTGGAGTCACTGAGTCTCGCTACATCTCTAGGTTCCGCGATGCCAACAATTCCGCCCAAGAATTCTCATCCTTCAGACTACATGGCATATCACGGGACGATTTGCCTTTCTCATGCCAATATTTAATATGCTGTGAAGTAATCTTCCCCTTGCTTAGCGACAACTTAGCGTCATTCATTTGAATGGGGCTGAAATCATCCTGAGCAAGGGGAAAATTGCTTCCCTGCATATTGACTGGAGGCCTCAGAGATTACACGGAGTCCCCTCCTTTCCCAACCTCACCTTCTCCTGACTGCTAATGCACCCTTCACTCTTTCATTAAGACTCCATCTTCGGCTTATAAAACCTTCCTCTCCTTCCCTGGGTTATCGAGGCAGAGAGGAAACGCCTCCATATTTCCCATTGTTGCGGCTGACTAAAGTGTGGGGGGCTGGTATGGACTGATATCCCCGGGGCTAATAAGAACAGTTTATCTGCTCCTGATTAGCTCAGATCAGCTTCTCTTGTTAGATAAGTACTAACATTTCTGCAGACTTGGAGCGCGGGGAAACTGCGTGGGATCTGGGTGCTCCTCCGGAGGACTAACTAAGGACCTCATCCACAAAGCTCCGATAAGTCACTTAACGTGGCATTAACCTGACTTAACTGTGTATCTGCCAAGGACAATAACATAACGTAAAACCATGTTTTGTGCTGTAAATAACAAGGTGTTATCTATAACGGACATTAGTGATAATTATATGCAAATGAGGCATTATCATAACGTCGCATATTCACTAAAGTCTATTAAGGTTAACGCTGGTACTTAACGTGATGCTAGTTAGGTCGTATATTACTTAAGCTTGGCGTTACTCACATCCAGGCCCTGAAATAAGGGTTTTACGTGGTCTGAATGTAACGCCACAGTTAGGTAAGATTTAATTATTAGTTATAATAGTTAATTAGTAATTTACAGCATTATTTCCCTCTCCTCTCTTACTCAACTTGCATAAAAGACCTGTTTCAGGGTCTAGAACCTAGCGCCGCTAAGACAGGGGTCGGCACCCTGCGGCTCCGGAGCCGCACGCGGCTCTTTCCGCTCCTACGTGTGGCTCTCTGCAGGGTGCTGACCCACAGGCGCTGCCTCCCTCCCTCACTATCCTGGCGGTGGCAGCAGGGGGGGTGGGGTCGGCAGGCGCTGGTTGGGCCTCTTCTTACCGCCGGGCCCAATGTCTCTCCAGATGCTTACCTGCCTCTCTCCTATACTGTCCTATGCCGGGCTCTCATGCGGGTGCACGAGCCGACGTCACAGCCCGGCGTGGGACAGTACAGGAGAGAGGCATACAGTATGTACAGTACATGTATGCGTGTGTGGGGGTGGAATATTCATGCATGTGTTGCGGCTCTCGGAATATTTTGGAGAAAGACATTTTTATAAAACGGCTCTTCTTCCTTGAGACGTTGCAGACCCCTGCGCTAAGACATACTTAATGTCACGTTCTTGTACCATAATGCAACGTTATGATACAATCGCCTATGCTAATGAGATGTAGCATAGCCATTATTTTTGCACATACTGTAATTAGCTTGGAGGATGTGTTTTAACCTCAGGGAACATAACAAACATTCCTGTTTTAGGTAACATCACGCTATGAGCCCGGATATAACTGAGATTTGTGGATTTAGTCCTCGGTTAGTTAAATGAGAGGCAAATAACTAATTCAATCACGTGTTTCTTCCCCAAATGGAAACATTGGAACTATATATATATGCATCCTTAGGGCTGGGACCCACTGCGCCCAGCGTGAGTGTTCCCCACCAGCAGGGGAATCCTTCTGAGCCGGTCCCAGTCCCCCCTCGCTGCACGGCTCACTACGTGCTGTGACGCGTCAGCCGCCAGCGGATGCAAGAAAATTGTGGTCCCGAGCGGTGACGCGTCACGTGGTGCGCTGATGAGCCTATCAGCGGCGGGAGCGGGAGCGGGAGCTGTCAGACAGCTTCCTACACAAGGTAGCGTGTGTGTGTGTGTGTGTGTAGGGCATTTGTGGGGGAAGGGGGAGGGAGCGGGAGCTGCTTACCTTCCAGCAGCCCGCAGCAGCTCCCTCCTGCAGCCCGGGAGACCGAGCCCATGGAGGGAAGGGGGGGGGAGTAGCGGGTCCCTCCGCTCAAACCACGCCCCCCCCTCACACTCCCGCCCCCCTCCCGCTCCGGCTCCCGGCTCCCTGCAGACCGCATATCGCGGTCTGTGCCTGTCAGCGCGCAGCATGTCTGCAGTGCGGGCGCGCTGACTGAGGGAGCGGGGCCTTAGCCTTATACTTGTCTCTAGCCACCATTTGGTGGGAATACGCTGGCTGCTCTCTGAGCTGTAAACAGAGAAACGGAAAGAAAGGAAGTGGAACGTTTCAAGGGAAAATCTGTTTTCCAAAAGGAAAAAAAAATGGAAGATAAAAACCACGTTCTCGTGGCTTTCAGAAGTGCCCCTGAATCCTAGAAATGCCTCTCTGTTATATGCTCGGTTTCGAATGAAAGAACTCGAGGAATAAGAGAGCAGTGTTGTGTGTAGACAGAGGAGCATTATGCTAGGAAGGGGAAAAGACAATTCATATGCTTCTTAGAGAGATTGTGCTGGGAGGTGGGAGTTTTCCCAGGACTTACCATGAAACGAAGCCATGTGATTAGGTCATAAACATTATGCCTAATGTTCGAAGTCATTCATATGTTAAATAAATATTTTAAATACTTTAAGCAGTGATTTGGGGCATAGATAAAATGTATTCTCTAACTTCTTCATATATCCCATCCACATTGCAAAGCCGGTATAACCATCCTCTCACCAATGAGACCCACAAGGTCGAACCAGCTGTCTGTGAGTAGGGTTACTATACACTTCAACACAGGCTGTGCTGAAAAGCTGAGTAATCATTTTATTGTACGGCTGCTACGTGTAGAAGAAGTGGTTCTGTGGGTACAGACACTGCCTCTGCAAACAACGACGCTGAGCTTGAATTAGGGGAACCTGGTCCAATTCCTGTTGTTGGCTCCTTGGGACCTTGGGCATGTCACAATCTCCCTGAGCCTCAGGCACCAAAAACCGTAGAGTGTAAGCTCCTCTGGGCAGGGACTGTGTCTGTAACATTCCTACGTGCTGCGTACCGCGCGCTGTACTGTATTAGTGACGCGCTGTGAGTCCCATTGGGAGGAAAGTGCTATATAAAATTAAGTTATTATTATTATGCTCACATTATTGGGTTCTCTGGAGTTTTCATGTTTGATTTTATGATAGTGTATAAAATATACTTCCCTATGGTGAATCACCGTGGATCTCCTCTTTCGGTTAAGTATTACACAAGCAGCTTTGGGTATAATCTTAATCCTATTCACCGTCTGCTATATTTAAGTAGTACATATCAATATACACTTCCACACAAAACAGTTCACACGCACACACTGAGGAACAGTCTGTTCTGCTGTATCTACAGCTGCATTCACTCCCAGGTATAATAAGATCCCATGTAGGAGTGTTCTCACCGTAATCAAAAATGCCGAACGTTTACCATGATAAAACACTATTGCGATAGCTTTGACTGTTTTGGTGTCAGCGCTCTCCTTCTCTGACGTTTGCAGAGAATTCACATAGATACAAACAGGCAGGAGAATGGCCGGTGATACTATCTCCGTAATTCCCTTGACCACAATGCGGGGTACCCCACACCGATTCCGTGTTAGCTGCCGTTGACAAGAGCGGCAGTTGATGCCGAATCTTTCTGTGATATCTCGTCACCGCGGTTTAGACTGAAGCTCTTATTTAATAATAATAGCATGTTCTTGTATAGCGCTGCTAGTTTTACGTAGCGCTTTACAGAGGCATTTTGCAGGCACAGGTCCCTGCTCCGTGGAGCTTACAGTCTATGATTTTGGTGCCTGAG
Organism: Ascaphus truei; assembly: GCA_036426205.1. Classification (NCBI taxonomy): domain Eukaryota; kingdom Metazoa; phylum Chordata; class Amphibia; order Anura; family Ascaphidae; genus Ascaphus; species Ascaphus truei. Next base: position 5,051 of record WSYH01012666.1, on the reverse strand, counting down.
GCACAGGGAGATAAAGTGACTTGCCCAAGGTCACAAGGAGCCGACACAGGGAATTGAACCAGGCTCCCCTGCTTCACACTCAGTGTCGTTACTCACTGAGCCGCTCCCACATTTAGTATGTTCTGTAGGTTAAAGCTGCTTTGTGGGGAAGATTAGGTCCATTAACCCCGTGACTGCCCCTGCCGTAGCTACCATGCTTGTTTTCTCGGGGGACATCGTGTTCTGCGCTCCAATGGAAAGCTGACCGGGATGGGAGACTCCTCCTCTAACGTTCACGTTATCAGTGACATCACGATCATGTGATCGCTCCCCGGAAGGGCTGTGAAGCTGATGTGCCGCGGTGCTTCCTGGACTCAGAGGGTTAAAATGAATGGGACTTCCCCAGCACATGGAAGCGATTATACAATGCACTGAAAAGGGCCTATAATGGGCATTCATCGCTATCATTATCACCACGGAGACAAAGGAGACGATATGATGAGCAGAAAATACATGTTAGCAGAAATGTCTTTTTACAGCGGCCTCAGCTGTGGAATTACAGTATTTTGCTGCGGGCTTGAAAATGTTCTTTTTTGCCAGAAGTGTGAGTGAAGATACCTCAGGGGCTATTTGTGATTTTCTCTTGCCTGAAAAACACCAATCTATTATTTAAATGTATAAGCAACATGCCTCTGGTTAGATTGTGGGATGAAAGTAGGAATTATCATTTGTTTGCTGCCCAGAAATAATCTTGCGCCATAGGACGGAATTCCTATGAATGTTTTACATTGACTGAACCCCAAAAGGTTTTACATGTAAAGCAGAATTGCAGATTTACATGATCAAAAGGGAATTAATACACTTTTTTTCATATAAATGTATTAAAAAGATTAAAGTGTTGACACCCGCAGCACTGCTTGTGTTTTAAAGCCAGTGGCATATATTAGATACCTCAACATATTAAATTACATTAAATCTAACATCAATTAAATTGCCTGCAGCAGAAAGAAATATAGATTTGAAGTGGGTATAGTAAATCAGAGGGGAGTAAGGTCCGTTGAGGGTTAACACACCCTATCCAACGCGCTCGCCTTGCCTTTTGTGGGTGCCCACGACCAGGTCCGCTGACGCGGGAGAGAGCGTGGATGGTAGTCCTGTGTCCGGCGGCCGGAAACGCAAACGGAAATCTTGGGGCCGAGGACACATGAAAGAAGCATGGCTGTGAGCAGAGAGCACCAGGAACGTAAAGCATGGTGTGTGTGTGTGTGTGTATATAATATATAATTATATATATATAATATATATATATTATATATACACACACACACCACACACACCATGCTAACGTTCCTTGTTATTTATATATATATATCCGCCATCTCTACCTCTTTTTACTTCCTTTAACCATTTGGGGTTTCAGATGTAGCGGATCTGCTTCACCCTCTGGTGCGTTTGAGCGTTTGTCCTACTGCGCTAACCCTGTCCCCTATTGTTGCTGTGTCAATCAATGAGCAGGCACCTAGTAATGCATTTCCTGACATAATGTATCAGCAGGGGAAAGAATGCCTGCTACTTCTGTATGTATGAACCTTATGGACCTACAGCAGGGGGGCTCAGCTCCAGTTCTCAAGCCCCCCCAACAGGTCAGGTTTTCAGGATGTCCCTGCTTCAGCACAGGTGGCTCAATCAGTGGCTCAGTCTTTGACTGAAGCTGGGATATCCTGAAAACTGACCTGTTGGGGGGGCTTGAGGACTGCCCTCGAGCACCGCTGGTGTATATTAAGACTGGGCATTGTCACTCGTCTTTTGGTTTCGGTTCTGTTTGAACGTCTTTTGGTTCTAAAAAAGTCACTGTTTTAGTTTTGCCATAACTTGATTTTGTTTGGGATTTAAATTAACACATTATTGAAGAGATAAAATAAGCAGGGAATGCTAAAATAGCACAATGAAGCACGAGCAATGCTTACAATAAGTATAACATCATCACACAATTAGGAAAATAAAATGTATTAATATTACAGTGAGAAACACCCAGAGACAGGCACAACACCCAGAGACGGGCACAATACCCAGAGACGGGCACAACACCCAGAGACGGGCACAACACCCAGAGACGGGCACAACACCCAGAGACGGGCACAACACCCAGAGACAGGCACAACACCCAGAGACGGGCACAACAGCCAGAGACAGGCACAACAGCCAGACGGCACAACACCCAGAGACGGGCACAACACCCAGTGACGGGCACAACACCCAGAGACGGGCACAACACTCAGAGACGGGCATACACCCAGAGACGGCACAACACCCAGAGAGGGCACAACACCCAGAGACGGCCACAACACCCAGAGACGGGCACAACACCAGAGACGCACACACTCAGAACGGGCAACACCAGAGACGGGCACAACACTCAGAGACGGGCACAACACCCAGAGACGGGCACAACACCCAGAGACGGGCACAACACCCAGAGACGGGCACAACACCCAGAGACGGGCACAACACAAACCCAGAGACGGGCACAACACCCAAGACGGACACACACCCAAGAGACGGGCACACACCCAGAGACGGGCACAACTCCAAACGGGCACAACACCCAGAACGGGCCCACACCAGAGACGGCACAACACCCGAGACGGGCACAACACCCAGAGACGCACAACCCCAGAGACGGCACCACCTCAGAAGGCACTTAGCCGTAGTTTTGGTTCTAAAAATATTAAGGGTTTTGGTTTTTTCTATTTAGTATTGGAATTGTAAGTTTCTGGTAGTTTTTAATCTGTGCGTGTAACTGTGGTGTAAAATTTTTAATCTCACACACCCTTTCCCCCCATCTCTAGTATATGTACAGTATATACTGTATATATATATATTATTTTTTTTAAAAGGTCACCCAGCAGATGGCAATCAAGCTCAGCAAAGAAACCTCGCTCCACTGCCATTGTTACATTAGACATGGGGAGGCCATCTCCAGTCCTGAAGGGCCAACAGTGCAGGTTTTAAGGATATCTCTGCTTCAGCAAAGGTGGTGCAGTCTTTGACTGAGTCACTGATTGAGCCAGCTGTGCTGAAGCAGGGATACCTTAAAACCTGACCTGTGCTGGCCCTTGAGGGCTGGAATTGGCCACTTCCCCATTAGACCTAAATGCTGCAAACGACCCTGACACTCGTTGTATGTTCGGTACTGTATGCACAAATGGTGAACCTACATAATGTGAAAGCAATCATTCCAGAGTATCACTTATTCCTATAAATGGTATTTTTCTCTGGCTCTCAAAAAATATATGTAATTAGTTCCTATTGTAGAAAAGCCATCAGTTTTTACATCTATATGAGGATGAGGAAAGGAATGAAGCTATAAATTAGCGATCATTATCACTGCTTGCAACATTTTTGGTTCTGAATGGTCCCTTACCCTTAGTGCACAAGCAATAACATTAAGACGGTTTTAGGAAAGTAATACGCATAAAAAGTTCCCAAAATGCAGGCAGAACAGTTTGTAAACCGTAAGACAGCTGTCTTTGGATAGGTTCCTAGTGATGTCCAGCTTCTTCACTGCTACTGGGACCAGCAGGCACTGCAGCAAAAAGGATAAAGCTGCCTGCAACATGTATAGATACTTATTGATGATCCTTATAAGTAATTCTGCACCTAAAGCAAAAAGTGTAGCATGCTCTGACTACCACTTAGGGCACTATTTTATATGCTTATTTTCAGTGACTCTGTACATTGAGATCTAGAATAAAACAGCAGATTTTCACCCTTCTGGTCCCTTCCGTGATGTTTATACAGTGATCCGTCATTTAGCAAATTGCCTAGCAACCTGACACGTATATTTTGGTACCCAATTGTATGAGATCCAAGCAATGTTAGAGGCTGCCGGACAAGCACACAGTTTTGTATCTCTTTATTTATATAGCGCCATAAATTATTATCCAAGATAATGGAGGCTCAAACCTGTTTACAAAAGAAAAATACGGAAGGCTGATAAAGTGAAACATTATGCTATTATCCATTATACCAGCGGTTCGCCACCTTTTTTTTCATTTTGCACCCCGTGCTGGAAAATATTTTTTCCGAATACCTAATTAATAAATCTTATTGTTTACTAAACAAAACTGTGGGACCGTCCCGGCAGTATGGTGTCCTGAGCTTGTGGGGGTGGGCACACCTTTAGTCACCACACTGCCATTGTGAGTGCAGGCAGCATGGGGGTTATAGCGTCAACCACTGCGGGAGTGTAGGCGGACGCTCACAGAGGTATGCAAGGGAGACTGGTTATGGTGAAATTAAATAAGGCTTTTATTGCGCCTTTTTCCTTAACATCAGGAAACCATCCAACACGGGTAAACAAAGCTTCTATTCACTTGGAGTATTTCTAGTGAAATACTATGCAGTCTACAACTCCCTTTAGATAAGTATGTCTCCCAGCCCCAACATATATCATGAAATGAACAGATATAAAAGTCTTATCAATGAAAGTCTTATCTGTTAGCTGGGCTGCTGAAGGGGAAGCTTCTCTGCTCTCTTGGAACAGCACCCTTGTGTGCACAGGAAATGTCGGCTCCAGGTTAGAATCTTGTCCCCTTTGTCTTGTGGTCAGCTTTCGCTCAAGACATCTGTCCTTCCTTGGTTCAGCCCAGTTGTGGACTAAGAATCTCTGCTCTGTCTCCAAGTTCAGCTCAGGTGTGAGCTAAGGAGTCTCACTTCCTGTCTCAAAAGACAGGCTTCTAAGCAATCTAATCAGGCAGGTGGTGTTTGTTAATTACTGCCAGCAGTTAACCACCACACTGCTGGATTAGAGGCACATTACCTGAACAGGGATAACTCCCCTTTACAGGAGCTTCCAAAGTCACACCTCACAATGCCTTGCATCTGTGGATGCCAAGCATTGGCGGGCATGACTTTGGCAGCTCCTGTTGTAAGTGACAGCTATACTACCCATGCCAAGGGGCAGATTGGGGCATTACAGTGCGCAGTCCCTGCACGGGTTCAGAACCCGCTTACTGCCTGGGATCCACCAGTTCTGATATTATGTGGGCGAACCCTTTGGAGACCCTCAC
>WSYH01012665.1:0-18412 GCA_036426205.1 Ascaphus truei | reverse complement strand
TGAATTTTGAACAAACTAAGCTAAATGATACTTCTTTATGTATAACAATCTATGTATATTTATGTTACATGAATCATAAGCCCTGAGGAGCAAAGAGTGAAACGCTTTTGGTTGATCTGCAGAGGCCACCGTAGTTGTTTTACGAGCACCACACACGCATATGCAAGCTCTGGAGTCACACACGTGACCTGCGGACTGAAAATTGATGGAGGACAGAACTACCTGTTTAGTCCGTCATCCACACAGTATTGATTCGAAAAGAAAGCGGAGAGAACACTACCCCGTTTGAGTGTGGCGGACACCATCAAATTCCAGACACGGTAGAGGAAACCCTTCGAGTTCCACACAAGTCTCCAGTAATGTAGATAACCAGAGGGAGAATAAGGGGAATATTTACCTTGCTGGAAAGCTTTGTATTCGATATGCATGAAACTCAAGATAGGCATTTGAGAGTGTAACATTCACTTTTGTCCACAATTGTTTTAATAATATTGTATTATGCTATGGCCCTCTTTAAAGAGACACAAAGTGGGATAAATACTTAAAACAGCTTTTCTTTATCTCAGATGACCAGTTCCCCACATAAATTGGATACTTATAGGATGTATAGATGTATTTGATTCTTCAAATCAAAAAGCCCATTTAAGTGCTAAACATATTTATATTGTATGAAAATACTATTATAGTGTTACACCATAGTTCCCTTTTGTTTCTCAACTTTCCCACTTAGTCCACGTGCCAGAGGATATCTAATTTTTACCACAATTCATCCCAAAGGACCTGGAAATTCCCTCTGACTCTGGCATCAGGTCTAAAGTGTATAATAATTGACTGCCACAGGAAACCTGATTCTTGACAAAAATCATTTTTTTACACTTATTTATTGCATATTACATCAACAAATGTGTTATATAGGAATTGAGTGTTGGCACTTTCTCTTTCACTTATTTTAGACAGACGTCTTTTGCACAAGATTTACAAGTTGCACCACAGGATTGTAGCTTGAGTTTCTTCCCACTTTTTTGGTGACACACACACACACACACTTTAAAAACAGAATTGTTAAGATCTATAATATGCAGCACTGGTCTACAATATTTAAACATATTACCTACCATTGCCCCTCGGTAATATGCGGTGGTGATTGTTCTAAACCTTTCCTGTCCAGCAGTATCCCTGTGAATGACAGATAGATATTTTTCAGCTTTGTCCATTACTAGCACATAACCAGTGTGCTCGGGTTCGGCACATTGCGGATGGGGTACACAAATTGTTGGGAGGGGCTGGGATTGACCCAGTACATTGGTACATATTGGCCCAGTACATTGGTACATGTTCAGTACATTGGTACATGTTGACATCTTAGAGAAAAGATGGAGGGTCCTAAATAATTTCAGGGATCTAGGCCAAAACCTTAAGGCAAGGATCTGCAAGGTAGTATTTCCTGAAATACTACCAGTGCCATGCGGTACCCCAGGGAGACAGTTGGAGAATAGGGAGGTTAATGCATGGTTAACAAAGTGTTGTAGGAAGGAGGGTTTGGGGTCTTTAGAGCACTGGGACTACTTTTCTGAGAGGTGCCATCTATACGGTAGGGACGGATTGCACGTCAATGAAGAGGGATCTTCTGTGCTAGGAGGGAGAATGTTAAAAAGGTTGGAGCAGATTTTAAACTAGGATGGAGCGGAGAGGGGAATGAAACAGATACCGAACTAAATAGAATAGATGAAGAAATAGCAAGGGGTTATGGAGGTAGAACTGGGGCAAGTGCGAATTTGACAAGCAGCGACACCCATACTAAACTCCGAAAATACTAGAAAACTTCTAAAGATTAAACCCAATTGGCGCAGAAAGGAATGAGCAGATAAGAAAATAGTACATACAGAAAAAAAACTGAAATGCATGCTTGCTAATGCAAAAAGCCTGACAGATAAAATGGGGGAGCTTGAATTAATAGCTGCAAGGGAGCAGTGTGATATCATAGGCATTACTGAAACATGGTGGGATGAAACTCATGACTGGGCAGTTCATTTAGAGGGTTATTCCTTTTTCGGAAGGATCGAGCAAATAGAAGAGGAGGTGGAGTATGTTTGTATGTTAAACCGGATCTAAAACCTATAATAAGGGATGATGTTTATGAAGGAAATTATGAAAATGTAGAGACCTTGTGGATAGAAATTAGCAGTGGAGTTAAAAGCATAAAGAAAAATGTTTGTAGGGATATGCTATATACCATCAAATATCTGAGATTTAGGAAGCTAAAATACTTTTGCAAATGGAGAATGTCAAAACTAGGTAATGTTTCATAATGGGGGATTTTAATTATCCAGACAGACTGGGGTAATGAGATTAGCATTACAACAAAAGGAAACAGGTTTTTGAGGGTGGTTAAAGACAATTATAGGACTCAAATTATTGAGGAACCAACTGAATTTGGCAAAATCAAACAATGTAATAGCAAATATTCAAGTCCTGCAACATTAGGGTAACAGTGATCAAAACATGGTCTTATTTGAAATAAATGATCAAAACATTGCGACACAAAATGGAGTAGTGACCACCACAGCCAGCCCTGTGTATGGGAGGTCTGCTGTACTAGATGGGTATCCATTTCAAGCTCTTGACTCTGTAACCGCAAAGCAATTGAATAATTGGCTTGCCGTTAGATTTCAAGTGTTCTTACCGATACAATGTATCCGTACCTCGTTAGCGTGCAGAACCTGAAAGGCAGCAAGTCAATGGCCGTGGAAAGTAGGTCAATTGATGTGGGAACCAGGTGAACTTGGGTTCCCCAAGACAGCCTGTTCAATAAAGCAGGCCAACCTGTGAACGGAGGCACCCAGCATCCTGGTTTTTGGTGTGCAAGCATAAGGTAGTAAAACACAAACATATACATATAAATTGAAGTCAGGGTACACGGGAACATAAAGTTTTAATAAAGTGCATAAAACTGTGAATTTAAAATGTACAGGCAGGAACAGTTTTTTTCTGTAAGCCCGGGAAAAATCCTCTGACATGTAAATATGCTCGGGGTGAATGAGCTGAGGGTATTTTCTTTCCTGTACTTCAAAGGGGTCCCACTGAGCCGGAGACCCTCCGTCTAAAGAAGTGACAAGGATGAAAAGCCTCAGAGCACCATAATGTATACATGGCCGGAATCCTGATAAGTGGCAGATCCCAGGCCATTGACACCTTTGGGCAAAACCCCAGACTAAGGGGCGCCAACAAAGGGGTGTACCCCAAGTTGCTTGGGTGTCAAGCCGACACATGCGCTTTGCAAACCGGAAAGTCTTTTTGCCCGGTTTTGCAAACTGCGGGCAAAGCGGCCATTGGTGGGTGAAATATTCACACGGAGGGGGATTGGGTGCACACATTAAGGATACCCTTGATCAGCCTATCATACCACCGGACCATCCCCAGTGTGCACAAGATACCATTCATGATGTAACTATGCTTCACGAAGGACTTCATTCAAGCACAGCGGTACCGGTTCCAGTACGCAAGGGGTTAATAACATCGCAACCAAGAATTTACCCCAAACTTCGGAATTCGTTAGCCCTGGGGGACCCCCGAACGAATGCCTACGAAATACTTTGATTTGGCAGTTATTAGATCGGCAACTTGCGATCTAGCCACGGGACCTTTAAAACAGAGACTACATTTCTTGCGCTTTCGTGCAAAAGGACAATTTATTTTGTCTCCCCATCCCAGTAAGTGTTGTTTTAAGTGTAATCTGAAGTTGTCATGTGTTTGTCTAGCAAGGAAATAAAATCACAATTTATTTTGCTCCTTGTTGTGTTCAATCAAGTACCCAGAAATATAAAAAGTGTTGATAAGTTTGTGTCCATCGTGATATTCAGTAATAGCCAAACCATTAAATGTAATATTCAAGGACTCCATTTCCAAAGGCTCTGTACCAAAAAATTGGCGTAAAGCAGACGTGGTGCCTATATTAAAAAAAAGGAGCAAGATCACCACTGGGGAATTACAGACCTGTAAGCCTGACTTCAATAGTGGGGAAGCTACGTGAAGGTTTAATACAGGATAATATTCAGGAATACCTAATGGAAAACAAAATTATTAGTAATAGTCAGCATGAATTTATGAAGGATGGATCATGCAAAACTACCCTTGTTTCTTTGAGGAGGCAAGTAGGAATTTAGACCAGGGTAATGTGGTCTACTTAGATTTTGCAAAGGCTTTTGATACGGTTCCACACAAGAGGTTGGTGTACAAAATATAGCAAATTGGACTCAGTAATAATATACAGGCATACCCCGCATTAACATACGCAATGGGACCATAGCATTTATGTAAAGCGAAAATGTACTTAAAGTGAAGCACTCCCTTTTTCCCCCACTTATCGACGTATGTACTGTACTGCAATCGTCATATACGTGCATAACTGATGTAAATAGCACATGTGTAACAGGCTCTATAGTCTACCCACTTGCGCAGCTTCGGTACAGGTAGGGAGCTGGTATTCCTGTTCAGGACATGCTGACAGGCGCATGCGTGAGCTGCCATTTGCCTATTGAGCGATATGTACTTACTCGCGAGTGTACTTAAAGGGAGTGTCCTTAAACCGGGGTATGCCTGTATGCACCTGAATTGAAAACTGGTTAAAGGACAGACAACAGAGGGTTGTCATAAATGGAACTTTTTCAGGTTGGGCTAAAGTCGTGAGTGGAGTACCGCAGGGATCGGTACTGAGACCCCTGCTTTTTAACTTGTTTATTAATGACCTTGAGTTTGGGATCGAGAGCAAAGTCTCTATCTTTGCTGATACTAAATTGTGTAAGGTAATAGAATCAGAGCAGGATGTAATTTCTCTTCAGAAGGACTTGGAGAGACTGGAAACGTGGGCAGGTAAATGGCAGATGAGGTTTAATACAGATAAATGCAAGGTTATGCATTTGGGATGCAAGAATAAAAAGACTACTTACAAATTAAATGGAGATAAATTGGGGGTATCCTTGATGGAGTTAGATTTAGGAGTGCTTGTAGATAGTAGGCTTAGCAATAGTGCCCAAAGTCACTCACTAGCTGCAAAGACAAAAAAGATCGTATCTTGCATTAAACGGGCAATGGATGGAAGTGAAGTAAACATAATTATGCCCTTTTATAAAGCATTAGTAAGACCAGGGCCTCCTCCTCATTATTACTCAGGATCACGACAGGGATTACGTTTTTCCTCCGAGGAGGAACAGCGAGACAGAAAACCTAATAGGGAGACAAGAGCCACAGGACTGCTTCTAATGTGCTATAAATAGCATACACATCCATCAGAGCTCCATACCCCTGATGAAGTGACGTCATGAGTCACGAAACGTGCGTAGGGTGGAGCTAGGACTAACATGAGATACGTGCAAGAGCAGGCTGAGGAGGGGAACGGCGGTGCACTGGTGATGTCAAAGGTGGTCTGGTGCTCCGAGTCGTGGCCGAGAGGAGGAGACCGTTACAGGATCCAGTCTCTACCCATACACCACGTACCCGGTATTCAAGCCTGCGGACGGCACGTCGGTCATCTGTTTTTTTTACTTCATTAGCATGTGAATGCAATTGTTTGTGATCTTAATTGTTTTATTAAATGTGTTACGGTACTACAATATTTGCATTATCTTTGCATTTTATGTGTGTCGTGACTTTCAATTGATTGAGCTTTGGAGAAGGCAAAAGTGCAGAGGAATCTGAGACCAACTGTCATCCAGTCCCAAACACTCAAGCACAAGCCAAAGATACCTTTCAAGGTCTATGCTATTTGCTTTTCTGTAAGTAGTTAGCTTCTGTGTGTGTGTAATCTCCATAGCCAGAGAGTACTGCGCAATGGTCTTTTCTGTCTCATTTGGTTTCAGATATTGATCCACTTCCAAGAGAGCCCAAGAATATCATCAGTGTGGCATACGAACGTCATTCAGAGGTTTTGAACTTTCACATCCAGGTTTATTGATCTGGTAATGCGCCAAGGATTGTGCTCTTATTTTCCACCATTTCCTACTAGCCTTCATGGATAGGCTTGTTGTTTGTCCTTAGGCAGCCAACCCCCTACTTCATTCACATGTTTTTGCGGGTTTCATATTATTTTTTGCACTATAGAGGTTATTATTCCTTTGACATCACTGCACTGATTACTTCTATCACTGTTTTGTAAATAGGTTGAGCGCTTAGTATATGTTTTAGTTTAATCAAGTTTCATCATTAGTAAGACCACACCTTGATTGCCTCAGTATTGCTATGCTAGCTCTAGAGGCTCTCTCCTTGGATGGAGTGTGGGGAAGTTGAGAATACATAGCAGTGGGACCGCACAGGAGATGGAGGTAAATTAGCAAGTCTAAAACAATGAGAAATCAGACTCGTGGGATGGTCTAAGGACAATATGGACCTTCCGACCCCCTTCCCTTGTATGTCTTGTATTGATGAATTGCTTTTTTATGATTTGTCTCCAAATGATGTTCCCAGTATGTTGTAATATACTATTATGTTTGCATTGTTTTGAAAATCAAATCAAATTTTTAAGTTAAAAAAAAAAAGTTGTAGACTCCAAGTTTTCAATGTATTTGGATAGGTATCTATTACTATGCAGAAAGCCCTGGTAATGTAATTAGTCTGAGGGCCTGCATGGCAACGGCAGATCTTGGTAACGGATGGGCTAGGTGTCGGGACATCTGGCAGGCGGGGAAGGGCGGAGGAACAGGTCTGCGGATAGGCTTTCAGCAGGTGAGACTCTTTGTTGTAACCAAACTCTGTGGCGCCTACCCATCGGCCGAAAAAGAGCTGGCCAAGGAAAGCCATTGCTGATGTCTTCCATGTTAGACATAGACCCTGCTGGGCTATGTAAAGAGACTGGCCGATCAGAGAACCAGAGCATCCTTAGTCTTGAGCCTGTGAAGCGATGGTGGGCTTTATGAAAGTGCTCTGCTCCGAATAGCAGAGTGCTCGGCACGGAGTTGTCGGGGAAAAAAAGCCTGGCCGAGCGGAGGCCTAGTCCCGTATTTTGCGGCCAATTTCTGAGAAGAGAACGTAGCGGGAGGAGCACTGCGGTTCTCCCGAAAAGAGAACCGGGTATTCCTGGACATGCAGCGGACAGGGTATGTCTACCTGAACCGGGCTCCCTGCACCAAGTTGAGGCTAGTGACTCAGCACAGACTCCCAGCTGGTATGTATTTACTTTATTTTGTGCAATTTATGTATGTCTGCGGGCTTGCCCGAATCAACGCAATTTCTTCAATAATTTTGTCCTGCCTAGTGAATTAGATTAAAAGTACTGGTCTCCAAGGACAGTAGTCATAGAGGGAAGCGAGAGTTTGGCAGGAAGAGAGACACCCATATTACATACAGATAATACTTGTATACTTCTAAAGACTAAATCCAATTGGAGTAGAAAGGAAGGAGCAGATAAGACAACAGGAGCACAGACTAGAAAAAAACCTTAAATGCATGCTTGCTAATGCAAGAGACAGATAAAAAGGTGAACTTGAATAGCTAGAAGGGAGCAGTATGATATTATAGGCATTAGTGATGCATGATGAGATAAATTTAGAGGGTTATGGCCATAGGGATTGAGCAAATAGAAGAGTTAATGGAGTATGTTTACATATTAAACCAGATCTAAAACCTATAAGAAAGGCAAGTGGTTTATGAAGGGAATGTTGAAAGTGTAGAGGACTTGTGATTAGAAATTAGCACTGGAGGTAAAAAGTATGAAGAATGTTTGTAGGGGTATGCTATAAAACACAAAATATCTGATTGAGGAAGCCAAAACACCTTTTCAAATGGAGAAGGCTGAAAAACTAGGTCATGATTTTAACCATCAGGACAGACTGGAAAGGAATCAGGTTTTTGGTGTTGCTCAAGACAAATACATGACCCAAGTTATTGAGGAATAAACCAGGAGAGGGGCAATACTGGATTTGGTCATATCAAACAATGTAGAAGTAACAACAAATATTCAAGCCAGGGAACATTTGAGAAACAGTGATTATAACTTGGTCCCATTTTAAATAATAAACCATATATGGTTTTAAACAAAGACTTAACATTTTAGAAAGGCAGATTTTAATAAACAGGAATAAAGTACAATGAATAAATTGTAATTACGTTCTTGGAGGGAAAATGTGGAAGATACATGGGCAGTCTTTAAAACATTGTTAGAAAAGCACACTTATCAGTTTATGCCCTTGGGTAATATAAAAGAAACAAGTCTAAACCAATGTAGCTAAATAAACAGGTAGGGGAAGAAATGGAAAAGGGGCAAGCATTTAAAATTGTTAAAGTCAGAAGGGACAGAGTCATATCAGAAATATAAAAAATTGCAAAAGGACAAACAAAATTAACAAAAATTGAAAATGAAAATTAGGATTGCAAGAGATATAAAACGTAAAAAGTTATTGAATAAGTACCGTAATAACAGAGGTAAGAACATAAAATATAGGACCATTTCAGTGTGAGATGGGCAGGCAGATTATTGGAGAAGAAAAAGCAGAGGTAATAAACAAATTATTTGCCTCTGTATTTACGAGAGAAGAATCAATTGCAAAAATAGTGCCACAGAAAGAAGCCACAACCTCTATATTAAAAAACAATTGGTTAACAGAAAGTTTGTAGGCGGCTTGATAGAAATGAAAGTAAAATTAGGCACCTAACCCCAATATAGTATGCACGCAAGAGTTTTAAAGGAGCCACGTTTAGTAATAGCAAACCATTAGATTGAATAGGACTCCATTTCCACAGGCTAAGTACCACAAGATAGGCACCACATCTGCTTTACGCCAATGTTTAAAAAAGGGAGCTAGATCACAAGTGGGGATTTGCAGATCTGTTAACCTGAGATCAATAATGGGGAAGGTACTTTAAGGCAGGGGTGAGCAAACTTTTTATGCCGAGCCCCCCTTTTTATCCATGAAATTTCTCGGGCCCCCCCTGCCTGATGTAATCAAAATCCCATGAAAAAAAACCCTTTATTAAACGGTATACAATGTAAATACAAATATGTCTAAGGCCACGCATATAGTGCCCGCGACGTCACCCGTCGCCGCTAGCGAAAGTTGTATTTCGCTTTGCGGCGGCGGCGTGGGCGACCAGGCCATTGATTGGTTCAGGGGCTGTCATATGAGGCGACAGCCCCTTAAAAATCAAATATTGCCGGCTTCAAAAAATCGCGTCGCCACGTCACGCTTACTATAAGCGCACGCGGCGGCGCCAATGCATTTGTTTTCAGGCGACGTTGCGTCGCCGGCACTATAAGCGCAGCCTAAATACTTACATACTTCAACAGCTCGCTCTTGCAAAATTAGGCTGCGTCCACGCTGCCGCTGAGAGCGGTGACATCACCAACTCTCCAAGCATGAGCACAGGGTGTCCTGCATAATTTTGCAAGCACGAGCGGGGAAGTGTTTACACTTTTTTTTATTATTTCTGTACATTCATAGTATGATTGATATATTGGCAGCCTACCCTCACACTTGAAGAGGATCGCAGCGAAGCAGGTTGCCAGCGGAGGAGAGCAGGAACACAGCGCTATTGTAGGCAGACACCGGAGGGAGGGGCGTTTGACATCACAGCGCTGGGGCATGCTCCTCCGCGTACCTCCGAATCACGTGGCCCAACCTGCACTATTCTATTTGGCCGCCCGCGCGCGCACATCTTTTTCGCCTGCACAACCAGGTTTTGCTGCATGCGCCCCGCCTAAATAATCTTGCGCCTGGGGCGTCCCCCCCTCAGTTTGTGCAACGCTGCATTCAATCACAACACCCACAACCAACACACACACACACAACACACACTCAAATCACAACCAACACAGCACACACTCAATCACTACACACACACAGTCACAACCAACACTCACATAATCACCACCAACACACACAACACTCAATCCCAACACCCACACACATACACACAACAATCCATATATATATATACACACACACACACACACACACACACACACACACACACACACACACACACATATATAGATAGATATACACACACACACACACACACACACATTCACATTCACATACTTTATATATACACACACACACACATATATAGATACACACACACACACACACACACACACACACATACATATACACACACATTTCTACATATACACACACATTTCTACATATACACACACATTTCTACATATACACACACATTTCTACATATACACACACACACATACATATACACACACACATATATACACACACACACACACACACACACACACACACACACACACACACACACACACACAGTGGGTGGAGGGAGTAACTAAACCTGCTCCGGTCCCCCCATGTGCAGCTGAAAACGGGCGGGTAACAGACAGGAGGAGGAGAAGGGCTTGTCTGTGTGCAGGGAAGGCCCCGCAGCAAGGCCCCGCCCCCTCTGCAAGGCCCCGCCCCCTCTGCAAGACAGCAGAGAACTGGAAGCAGCCTGTGCACAGCTCTGCCCGCCCCCAGGTTTCTCCACACGCAGCCTGCGCCCCCCCCTACATAATCTTGCGCCCCCCCAAGGGGGCGCGCCCCCCAGTTTGCGCACCGCTGCTTTAAGGAATACGTAATGGATTATATTACAAAATTAGTAATCAGGATAGATCATACAAAACTAACATTATTCGTTTCTTTGCAGAAATAAGTACGAATTTAAACCTGGGTAATGCAGTTGATGTGGTCTACTTAGATTTGCAAAGGCTTTTGATACAGTTCTACACAAGAGCTTAAAGTACAAAATAAAGCAAATATAGAATAAAGACTAAACATATTTGCACCTGAACTGCACCAAAATTTACCTTTCAATCCCTGACCTTACACCTGCTGTACAGACCAAAGTTTCTGAATCTCTTTCTCCAATGTCATTCTGGATGGCCCTCCTGCGACTTAAAATGGCAAAAACCGAGCTCCTCATATTTCCTCCCAAACCTGGCCCTACTACCCTCCTTCCACATTACTGTGTGAGGTACTGCCCTGGAACAGGATTGTTTATTTCTGTTGCCCCACTTTGCAACTCTCTGACTGCCAGCTCCTTATTTCAGTTGCATGGTTCTCTTCTCTGAAAACGGCCTGTGTAACTGATACATTGTTACACATTCCCCTCTCCACACAGCCAGTAGCTGGTTGCCCTAACAACCTCCCATTCTCAGCTAGGAGAATTGGGTCTGCCCACCACCCCTGTCCCTGTGTGTGAAACGCGTTAAAGTGTATATCAGTGGCGCGACGGCAAGGAGCATGGTCGCATAGGTTAGGAGCTCCGTCCTCGCTTTACTGACAACGTTAGCTGAAACCTAATAAAATCAACTAAATCACCAAATCAACTGCCAGTTTACATAAATAAAGCACCTACGGTCCCAGGATGTCCAGAAAAGGCCCCAAGGTGGCTAGAAAGAAAGGATTGCCGGAATACTTCGGCCGTGCAGGGGCGAGTGGAGCGGGAGGGTAAATGGCGCCTCATTCAAATGTCGGGTCGGAGACAGAGCCAGACGGCGAAGAGGAAGAGCGGGACAACCCGGCACTGAGACCAGTCAGACAGTGCGACTTTGACAAATTATACACCGACCTTAAGACACTATTCCAGGCAGAGATTAAAGACCTGAAGAAAGAGGTGTCCGGACTGGGGGAAAGGACAAATACCCTGGAGAATAAAATGGACCAAATCGATCAGAGCGATCAAAAGGCAGGATCGGAAATACACGGGCCTGCAAGAGCAGATAAATGAATTACGGGAGCGCCAAGAGGACTCGGAGAACAGAGACAGGCGTAATAACCTCCATATTAGAGGAGTCCCTGAATCGGTCCTGGACTGCGACGAGTTCATTACAAAATGGCTGGAGGCTCTGCTCCCAGATACCCCAAAAGAGCACCTGGTGATGGATAGGTGCCACAGAGCCCTAAGAGCCAGACCGCTCCAGAACGAGCAGCCCAGAGATATTGTGCTCCGGTTGCACCATTACCGAACAAAGGAGGCTGTCCTACATAAAACTAGACCCTTACCTGTGGTGGAGCACGAGGGCACGTGGCTGTCCATTTTTCACATGCCTGCTACCGGTCACGAAGACCCTGAGAGAGAAGGGGGTCAGGTACAGGTGGACCTTCCACTTCGGCCTTTAGGTGGCGAGAGGAGGCAAGGCATACACAATAAGTGAGTCGGAAGAGGGGCCAGCCTTCCTCCATAAGTTGGGCCTGGGAGAGGCCCCTACTGCCTCTGACCCAGCCAGCCCGCTCCCTGAGCCCACATGGGAACAGCGAACGAGGTCCCCCAGGGCGCAGAGGGACACAGAATGAGTTAAGAATCCCCACAAGTTAAAGTTGCGGCAGTAGTTGATGGACTTAAGTTAAGCTGCCGAAAAGGTACCCCCAGGTCCCAGAGGAACAGCGCCACAGGCAGGCTCCCACCCCCCAAAGTGAGAGAATTGAGCCCCACACTTCTGAAGGTTACTGTCCACAGCAGCGGGCCACAGAAGACACCAGACGCTAAAGTAAAAAATCTATTAATAAACTTTCGGCCTACCTTTTCCACGAAAGCACCCCCACACACAAGATGGCGAAGATACCTGAGTTGGCGGGAATCCACGGTGAGGCGCAGGAGCCGGAAGGGAGCGAAGAGCGGGAAGCAGGAGCAGGCGCCCACACCTCCGCACTGGTGAGAAGCGCGATTCAAAATGGCGGCTGCCCAGAAGCTCGTCACCGGATGGACCCGGAAGGAGCGTCGCCATCTTAGAGGTGGCGCGGAGCCTGCCCCCGTCATCGCAGATGGATGGCGTAAACGCCACGGACGGCGCTAGACGGAGGCCCCGCGAGGTGACTACGAGGCGCCGGTCCGACAACACTGGAGAGAAGAGGACATCTTGTCAGGCGGAGGTGGGGATTTTGAAAAATCAAGCGGCACAGAGGCGAAGGCGGAGAGAAGAAGAGGGTCGCCGCGCAAAGAGAGATTAAGAGCAAAAGGGAAGCGAAGGCAGTAGGAATAGCAAGAGGGTAGGGTAGGTGAGTGAGGGCTAAGCAGGAAGTTGAGGATTATGGATAGAGTAAGCAAGGTGATAGAACGACAGCAGAATGTAAGGTAAGAGAGGGGGAGAGAGGGCAAGTTGTAAGGGAGTAGAAGGATAAAAGAATGTGCTAGAGAAGGAAGGGGTGAGCGGAGGTTGGGGAAAAGGAGCAGACACACGCAGGGAAGAAGGCACGGTGGGATGAGCGGAGGGAGGAGAGAGTGGTGACTGGTAGAAGTGGGCAGGGGGAAGTGATTGTAGGCTAAGCAGGAAGTGAAGGGAAAGGGTTAGAGGGCGGAAGGTACGAGATTGGGGAGAAAGGGTGAGTTGTTGGGCAGGTGCAGCTAGACAGGGAGATAGAGAGATGGGGGAAGTTAACAAGAGAAGGAAATGAGGGAGCAGTGAAGGGCATTAGGAGGTGGGGGAGGTCGGACAGAGAGTGGAGATAGAAGGGTGACAGTGACTCCTGCAGTGGTTACTACACTGAAAAAATAAGGGGAAGAAACGGGGCTAGAGTTGGTTTGGCGCTGGGAAATCTGGGCTATGGGGGCAGCCACTAGTAGATAGTTAGGTTTCGTTAATATAAATAAGGGATGAGCGAGGCAGGAGTGGTAGGAGGCGACCTGCTTCAAAATCCGCATGGGCCACACGCTAGGGGGGAGGGGGGTGGTTCTCCTGGGCCCTAGTGAAGCCCTTTGGGTCAGGACTCCGGGAGTAACTTGGGGTGGGTGCCGCCCTCCCCCAGACTGCTGGAGAAGAGTTCGGATACCCAAAGGCGATGACCTCGACGAGAGGGTTACATCGCCAAGACGTCAAGAATTAATACGTTCCAGAATATGTTGTGTGTTTTTGTATCCCCCGGTTTCCCTTTTTGTGTGCCCCTCCTTTTTTGTTCCCTTAGGTGAGAGGGAGATGTGCCGTGATACAAGGAAGAGAGGAGGCTCCAGAGGTGGTCCAGCCGCGCCAACCAGGAAAAGATTACGGCAGACACGTCGACCCACATGCTTCAATGAGTAAGGAACTCAGGCTAATATCCCACAATGTTAAAGGGTTTAACAGTCCGGCAAAGCGTAGAGTCGCCTTTCGGGATTATAAACGTTAGGGGGCAGAAATTTTATTTTTGCAAGAAACACACTTCTCACAGGGCAACTTTCCCAAGTTCCTTGATAAAGACTATAGGGTACACCTTCTGTCCTCCGCAAAGGTTAAAAAACGAGGGGTGGCCATATTAATCCATAATCGTATACCGTTTGTAACCGATAAGACATTTACTGACAGGGAGGGTAGGTTCCTCATCGTGCCGGGAGCAATACAAGGATCCCCTATCACACTAGCAACAATATACGCCCCCAACGAAAAGGCCACAGACTTCTTTGACACATTCTTCGGGAAACTTAGCAAAGTGGCAAGAGGGAATATTATCGTAGCAAGAGACCTGAATAGGGCACTGCATGAGTACCTTGACAGATGCTCGACCACTAACGCAACACATAGACCTGACGTACTAACAATTAAAAAGGGTTTAAGAGACTGCCAACTACTCGACATATGGAGGGAACAACACCAGGGAATGAGGGAAAATACCTTCTACTCACACCCGCACAACACCTATAGCAGCATTGATTACTTCCTTGTATCCAATAGAATGGTCCACGGGGTCTCTCGTTCCGAGATCAATGATATTTCATGGTCTGACCATGCATCTATCGAGCTGCGATGCACACTAATACCACTAGACAGACCTAGAGCGAATTGGAAATTGAATGAGATCTTGTTGAAAATCCCAGCCTTACAGACGGCAATAGGGGATAAACTCAAACAATACTTCGAGGAGAATGAGTGGAGTATGGCAGCACATTCCACGCTGTGGGAGGCCCATAAGGCTACCCTCAGGGGGGTAATGAATTTGGCCACTAAAAGGAAAAGGGAGAAAAAAATCCAAGAGCTAGAAAAGCAACTAGCGGAGCTCTCTTCCCTAC
The DNA here is from genome assembly GCA_036426205.1 of Ascaphus truei. Lineage (NCBI taxonomy): Eukaryota > Metazoa > Chordata > Amphibia > Anura > Ascaphidae > Ascaphus > Ascaphus truei. The sequence goes on along the minus strand of WSYH01012665.1, from coordinate 3,436 downwards.
ACAAAATAAATAAGAGTGATCACACGCTTAAACAAGTATTAGACACCAAAACCAGTCTTAATCTCCTCCTTTCCATCCAGGCTGGAAAGGAAATGGCCTGGTCTCAGCGAAAATGTTGTGAAAAAGCAAACAAGCCTGACACACTACTTGCCAATAAGCTAAATAATAAGCTTCCAAATTATCACATTCACGCAATTCGAAACCACGAAGGTGACCTTACCTCCATTCCTGGGAAAATTGTAGAGGAGTTAAAAAAGTATTATGAAAAACTATACAATGGAGATAAGGTGACCCACAACCTGAAAACAAGAGAGTCGTTAAAGACCTTCTTAAAATAGGCGAACCTACCAATCTTGGAGAGAAGTGACAGGGAGGCACTCCAGTCGGACTTCAAGATGGGGAGCTTTCTGTGGTCATCAAGGCACTAAAACCTGCCAAAGCCCCAGGGCCGGGTGGCTTCTCAAATTTATATTACAAGAAATATATTAAGATACTAACCCCCCACATGTTAAAGTTATTCAACGAAATTCTAGCAGGGGCCTCATTCCCAGCACAAATGCTCCAAGCCTCAATCTCTGTGATCCACAAACCCGGAAAGGACCCAGCAGACTGTAAGAGCTACCGGCCCATTTCACTGATTAATTCCAACATTAAAATATACTCCAAACTTATAGCCAACAGGGTGGGTAGAGTTCTTCCCGGGTTAATACACACGGATCAGGTAGGGTTTATCGGAGGTAGGCAAGCAGCAGACAACACCAGGAGAATTATTTACCCGATTGATCTGGCCCAAAATAAAAACATACATTCCATGGTGTTAAGTCTGGACGCTGAGAAAGCCTTCGATAGGATAGACTGGCCCTACCTAACAGAAACATTGAGAGCGTTTGGCTTTGAGGGACGCCTCCTGCAGGCCATCCTAGCGCTATACAAGAACCCTACAGCAAGAGTGACACACCAAGGTTTCCCCTCAGAACAATTCGAAATCAAAAGCGGAACGAGGCAAGGGTGCCCATTGTCGCCACTGCTGTTCGCCTTGTGCATCGAACCCTTAGCGGCGCACATTACAAATAACCCAGATATTTCTGGAATCCCAGTGGGAGACCAGTTGCACAAAGCCGCTCTATACGCTTATGTCATTCTTACATTAGCCAAACCTCTCACGTCTCTCCCAAACATATTCAACATCCTGGGTAAATTTAACCAAATATCGGGGTTTAAGATCAGTCTAAATCTGAAGCCCTCAATATCAACTTACCAAAAGAAGTTGAAAAGCTGATTGACCTCAATTTTAATTTCAAATGGCAACCCTCCGCTATCAAATATTTAGGGGTTTATCTCACAAGGGACTACAAAACATTATACAAAGCTAACTTTCCCAGGTAATTAAGACACTGGGGGAGGATCTCAGGACCTGGATGAAGGGGAGTATTTCATGGATTGGGAGGATACATAGCGTGAAAATTAACCTCCTCCCAAAGATGTTATATCTTTTCCAGAGTCTCCCTATCACTTTGGTACAGGCGGACATCCTCTCACTACAGTCACAAATAATGAAATGTATTTGGAATAAGAAAAACCCAAGAAGTGCCAAGTGTATTTTAAAGCGTCCCACCATAAGAGGAGGTTTAGCGGTGCCTTGCTTGCAGTCTTACTACAAAGCAGCCCAATTAGAGCAGATTCTCCAATGGCACACAGACCCAAGCTTACGGAGATGGGTAGAGTTGGAGAGGAACTATTGTGCACCGATTGAACTCCAAAACTTAATCTGGCTACTCAAAATCGGGGTACGCAAGATGGAAATGCCGCTGCAGACCATGGTCAATTCACTAAGAGTTTGGGAGGCCACTAAATTTAGATGTCAGTTGACTACTAAAGAGTCATTGATGACGCCAATTGTGGGCAATCCAGACTTCGCTCCGAGTCTGAACAGCAAAAACCTCTTCAACTGGACTCAAAAGGGGATAACCCGTCTTAAAGATCTGGAGGGTATAACGACCATACAAACCTTTGAACAAATGAAATCCTCTAAAAATATCCCAAACAGCGAATTCTTTAGGTACCTCCAGATCAGAGATTTTTATAATAAAACGCCAATTAGACCGGCACGAACTAATTTTGAGCAGCTGTGTTCTAGAGGTACGGACACAAGGGGACTTATATTTAGAATGTACAGAGAAGTGATCTGCCCGACAACGCCTAACGAGAACAGACTGTGCTACATTCGACATTGAGAAAAGGACTTAGGGGAGATATTAGAAGACGAAGAGTGGGACAGAATTATTCAGGCAGCTGCAAAAAGTTAAATCTGCACCACATTAAAGGAGAACGCATATAAAGCCTTATGCGGTGGTATTACACCCCAACCCGCTTAGCTAAATTTGTGAGAGGCTACTCCCCTCTTTGTCCTAAACAATGTGGGGAGGAGGCGGATCTGCGACACATGCTGTGGCCCCTATTTGGGAACAGATTAGAGACTGGATTCAGCGGATTCTCTGTTTGGAGATCCCCCTGGACCCGTGGGTGTTCCTTTTGGGCAGGCGGATCCAGGGTCTGTCAAATGCAGCGCATAATTGATCTCGCATTTTGCAACAGCCACAAGATGCGAGATCGCAGCATTATGGAAGCAACAAGAAATCCCTATTATCCCTAAGATCAGAAACAGGATTTGGCATGTCTGCAGAATGGAACAATTAACACGTTTGGTTAATGACTCCGGCACAAACTACCTAAAAGTCTGGGCACCATGGTTGGCCCAGTTAGACATCCCAGGGGTGGATGCTGCCACGATTTTGCACTAATAAAAACAGATGCGTTCTCCTTTGAAGGTCGGATAGGCGACGTGACGTAGCGACGTACTGATAGCAGACAGCCCCACAGGTTTAGTTTAGGAAGGAGGACAAAAAGGCAGGTCTCGCCCCAGAAAGCCAACCCAGTCAGCACCTGTCAAGGCGTCACAATGACAGCTATGAACAAAGAAGCTTGAAGCATCCTCCCTCCCTTTCCCCCCCCACCCCGATTCCCTTGTCTGGTTCGTCTCGTCTTGTTTGTGATGTCATCTGTAGTTGAGTGTTAGTGATGATCAAATATATGTGTTTTTAGAACTGGAAGTGATACAACGGGCTATGACACAATGTTTGCACTTGTAATTTCCAATAAAAAATTTAAGTTGGGAAAAAAAAAAAAAAAAAAAGTGTATATCGGTACCTTTTTGTCCATGTTTTTATAAATAAACCCTTTTGATTGTTATATCCCAATTTTTCTTTTTTTGTGAGAAGTCGTGCCCCGGTCCTTTCCCTTTTGGGATTTCCCGTTGGGCTTGTTCACTTATCTGCTGACAAGTTTGTTTGGTCCTGAGACTATTCCTGTCTCCCAGAAATCCCACACTTCCTTTTCCATCCTAGCAGGCTGAGTGAGAACTTCTTTTGCTATCTAC
>WSYH01012664.1:0-18413 GCA_036426205.1 Ascaphus truei | reverse complement strand
AACTACACCTCTGTCTCCTCTGTGATGTGCTGTAGAATGTTCCAGGTAAAGAGCAACGCGTTTCGTCCAAGTACTGGACTTCCTCAGGCTCTGTAGATGTGGTCCTGCTATTCCCAGCCTCTTTTATGCCGGGTTTAGCCAATCCTGATCGTTGTGTTGTTTCAATTCCCGTTTCTCTAACGACGGGAGTCGCCATCTTCTGAGGTGCGCGCGCATCCCATCTTCTATTGGGTCGCGCAATGTGTGTGGGTTCTAATCATTGATAAAGTTTTCAGGTTGAAGAGTTGCGTGTGCTTTCTAGCATAGGCAATGCAATCGTATGCCCTTGTGAATGTCCATATTTGTCTCAATAAAGTTCCGTGTTGTTAAAAAAGAAAGAAAAAGTGCGCGCGCAGTCCCTTGTATACTGCGCGGTTGTATGTCCTGTTGAAAGTCTCTAGGTACTCTCATTTATAGCCAGATGCCGAAGGGGTTAAAAAATGCCTAAAAATATCGTGGAAGGTGAGTATACCTCTGGTGGCTGCTGCATAAGGTATAATGTTATACGTGCCATAATTCTCTCGGTGTGTAACCTAATAAAATTGTCTATATGAGCTAAGTTATGTGTCTGTTCTTGTGTAACTATAGTGTTATAGAGTGATTAAAAATGTGATATATATTCTCAATTGTGTTACTCTAAAAAATAATAGATATAATTTATCTTGTGTATTGGAGGATTCAATATAAGTACTAAAAATTAGGTTAGTTTTATAAATAAATATGTTCTAATGTGAGTTACTTTAAGGAGTGGTAGATAAATCTAATTTGGTTGATAAAAAGTGTTTTAAATATTAAAGTGCAAAGTGATTGAGGTTAATTTATAAATTAGATTAAATTATCTTTATAAATTAATGGAGGTAGTTTATAAAAAACAATCCAATGTGAGTTACTTCAAAGTAATAGATAAAATCTAATCTTATTTTACTAAAAAAGGGTGTTTAAATATTTAAGTGCAGAGTGATTGGGTTACTTTAATGAGATTAGGTTAAATACCTGTTGTAAATTAGTGGTTGGTAATGGTAATAGGGGTATAGTAGGATGATGATATTCAAATAAGAGTGGTGAACAACATACTAACAATAATTTTCCTATGTGGGTGAGTATGATAAGTGGATTAACATGCTCAAGTGTATACTAACCGGTTTAAATCACACTGCTGAGGGAAGCAGGTGGAGTGGATAATGCCTGAAGCAAAAATAAAAAAGCAAAATAATTATAAAATACAATATCTAAAAAATCTCTGCATAAAAGCAAATGGACTAGAAAAAAGTCTCTGTCCCGGATAAAGGGTGCAAAATTATGAGTAAAAATGGTATACCATAAGATAAAAATGAGGGTCTATGGTTTAAAAGGCGGTCGTGAATAATGCAGTCCAATCCTAAATGGGGGAGAAAATTTCAAAGCCTTGGGCGGATGATGTGTGGTGGAGGAGAAAGGCAGGTTAGTGATTGCCTTGGACTAAGCATAAATGATGTCCAATGGATGGAATATGCGGGCCGTAGTGGGTGTCTCACATAAATGCCCCCAGATCTATGTATAGTTGAGTCCTCTGGGTGTTGTGTCTTTAATTATATATCCAGAAGGTTTCTCGTTGGCAGCTTACGCAGGCGATCCCCACTTCCAATTGACGTCTACCCTCTCTATTCCCTTGTATGTCAGAAGATTTGGGTTACCCTCATGGAATACGCGAAAGTGCTTGAAACGCTGGTGTGTCATTAGCTGCCTTTTATATTTCCCATGTGTTCCAGTACGCGGACTCGCAAAGATCTCGAAGTGCGGCCCACGTACTGGAGTCCAAAGGGGCAGGACAATAAATAAACATGTGGTCTGTGGGCCAGTCTAGATGTTGCTTTATCTTGAAAGTTTCTTTTGTAACGTTGACGTGAATTCTAGTTTGTTTCCCTTTGCTGCTTGTTTGCATGCTTTGCAATTGAAGCAGCTGTGGAAACCTTTTACTGGAGGTAACCGGTCTGAATTTTTGGTTCTTCTTTCTTGAAGCTGGGTGCTAGTTGGAGTTTTAATGCACGGGCCCTTTCTAATATGACTTTGGGACATTGGGGATATTGTCTTTGAGGACAGGGTCTTGTAGTACCACATGCCAATGTTTTTTTTATTTTTGAATTTTCATGGCATCTGCATTAAGTGCTAATGAATGGGGTTTTGAATTGTGTATTGCCCTGTTTTACTTTGGAGATCAGCATGTCGCTACGTGGTAGTGCATTAGTTTTAGTTACTGCTGATTCTATGAGTTCTGGAGGGTAGCTCTTTCAAGAATCTGCCTTTCAAAATGTCGGCTTGGTCCCTGAAGGTGCTATCATCAGTACAGTTTCTTCCGGACCTCCGAAACTGACCAAACGGTATGTTATCTAACCACTTTGGGTGGTGGCAGCTGGTCGTCATTAAAAATATTAGCATCCGTTGGTTTGAAGAATGTTTTTGTTTTTATTTCTGAATTTCTATGTATATGTTGAGGTCCAGGAAGTTGATATTTACCTTACTTTGCTCGGATGTAAACTCTAGATTAATGTTGTTTTGGTTGATGTGTGTGATGAAATCCCTCAGTTTTAGTTCGTCCCCCTTCCATATAACAGTACGTCGTATATAGCGATGCCATGAGACCAGGTTTTGCGCTGAAGGGGTTATTAGACCAAATGTTGGCTTCTTCCCAGTCCGCTAGAAAGATATTTGCGAACTGGGCGCAACCTGGTCCTGCTACCTGATACACGCTAGGAGTGTGTACTCACACTGGCCCGTGTGAGTATGTTTGTGTATATTTACCACTTATACCCTTGTACCCCACCCTTCATCACCTGATACTGATTGGGAACACCCATAAATGAACAAGATACCAGATAAGAGTACACTCACACTAGCCCGTGTGAGTGCCAATTATAATATATATATATTTTTTGGTGGTCCATAAACACACCATCCCCCCCCTCATTGACGTTATATTGATATGTGTTAACCCTATCCTCTCTTTCTGTTTACACGAGGAATCCTCCCTGGAGCGGCACTCTGAACCAACGAAGAAGCGGCCTACATATCAAGAAGAAGAACCCACACCGCAAAGAAAAAAGCCTCATTAGAAGCACACGGGATTCCCAAAGAAACTTTGATGCGACTGGGCTTACACCAAGGCCGTGTAAGTTACATATACTTTTATTTTACCTTCTCACCACATATACAAACCCCTGTGTGTCTACCTTCCAATTAGACATTAGACAATTGAGCCCACACCGCTCAGGATAGAACTGCTTCATCTTAAAGCAATTACTAGTTCTACAAACACTGCCTGTTTCCAACATTGTGCTCCCCCATCCTTTTGTATTCATTACTTGGGAGAAGAAAGTTTGGCATCAAGCCCAGAGTTACCGCCAATCACCCCAGCTCTTCTCGCTCTTCTTCGCCCGGTACCCCGGCTCCGCATGCTCTCCGTCCACAACCGCACCCCGCTCACATCACACACCGCTTCACCCCTAGCATGCAGCACTTCCGGTGCCTGCTGCTGCTAGTAAGCGCGTGGGAGGCTGGAAGCGACAGTGTAGGCAGGGCCCACGTGCACTGCTATCCCCGGGCCCCTAATGTTATTAAGATGGCCCTGGGTCAGATAGGCCAGAATTGGTAGGGAGGGCGTAGCGTTAGTGTAAGAGGACTTCGCAGATGTATGCAAGGGAGACTTGTTACGGTGAAATTAAATAAGGCTTTTTTGGCCTGTTCCTTTAACATAAGAAAAAACATCCAAACATATTAAAAAAAGGGGCTCAAACAACGCTTCTGTTCCACTTGGAGTATTTCTAGTGAAATCTTGCAGTCCACACCCCTTAGATTAGCATGTCTCCCATCCCCAAACATATATCTTGATACTAGCTGAGAGACCCGGCGTTGCCGGGATGTAATTTTCCCCGCTGTCCTCTCTCTCCTCTCTCCTCCCCCCCTCTCTCTGTTTGTCCCCCATTCACATCATGCAGTCCATCCCTCCCTCCTTTACAGCTTCATCCAGTGTGTGTGCGTCAGTCAGTGTGTGTGCGCTGCGCGGCGCGTCAGTGAGTCTGACACAGAAAGAAAAACACACACAGACTTACTGACGCACACACAGTCAGTGTGTGCGTGTGTGTGTGCCTCAGTCAGTGTGTGCGTGCGTGTGTGGGCAGTCATTGTTTGTGTGCGCGTAAGTCAGTGTGTGCGTGCGTGCAGCAGTCAGTCAGTGGCTGGTGCGTGCGTGCGTCAGTCAGTGTGTGTGTGTGTGTGCGCGTCAGTCTGGTGGTTGTGTGTGGGTGTGCAGTGGTGTGTGTGTGGCAGTGGTGTGTGGTGTCAGTCGTTGTGTGTGTCAGTCGGTGTGTGGTGTGTCAGTCGGTTTTGTGTGTTGTTGTCAGCGCCGGGGAGGCAGGTGAGTGGAACGCCGGTAGGTGATGTGAGTGGAGCACCGGGGAGGGGAACACTGGGAGGGGAGTGGAGTCAGCACCGGGAGGTGAGTGAGTGCCGGAGGTGAGTGAGGGAGGAGGGTGGGGAGTGGGGATGGCAGGTGAGAGTGAGTGAGCACCGGGGAGGGTGGTGAGTTGAGGGAGCGCCGGGCAGGTGATGTGAGTGGAGCGCCGGGGATGGGAGCACCGGGGACGGGAGCCAGGGGCGGAGGTGAGTCAGCGGCGGGGAGGGGAGGTGAGTCAGCGCGGGGAGGTGAGGCGGCGGGGAGGGAGTAGGTGATGGGGGGTAGGAGTTGTGTGTTGTGTATACCCGGCGTTGGCCAGAGGCAGGGAGGGGGGCGTGAAAGGCAGGGGAAGTGAGCGTTGGGGAGGGGAGGTGAGTCAGTGCCGGGGAGGGAGGTGAGTGTGATGGGGGGGAGGAGAGGTGTGTGTGTGTATACCCGCGTTGCCCGGAGGCAGGGTGGGGGGCGTAAAGGCAGGGGGGGGGGCGTCAAGGCAGGGGGAGTGAGCGCCTGGGAGGGGAGGTGAGTCAGCGGCGGGGAGGGAGGTGAGTGTGATGGGGGGAGGAGAGGTGTGTGTGTGTTGGTGTGTGTGTGTTGGTGGTGTGTGTGGGTGTGTGTGTGTGGTGTGTGTGGTGTGTGTGTGTGTGTGGTGTGTTGTGTGTGTGTGTGTGTTGTGGGTGTGTGGTGTTGTGTGTGTATACCGGCGTTTGGCCGGAGGCAGGGAGGGGGCATAAGCCAGGCGGGGCCCCGCGGGGGTCGTAAAGGGAGCTACCCCTGCCGCGGCTCCCCAGGCGGGCAAGCTCCACAAGGCAGAGGGGGCAGCTACACAAGAGCAGGGGGGGGTGTCAAAGGCAGGGGGGGCGTCAAAGGCAGGGGGGGGCATCAAAGGCTAGGGTGGGGGGTCAAGGCCCAGGGGGGGCGTCAAGGCAGGGGCGCTTCAAAGGCAGGATCTCTCCCCCTGCATTTCCTCACTGGCCAGCATGCCATGCTCCCGGGCGGCCACTGGTTCTCTCACCCATCGTGGCCTCCGCCGACTCCCGATGGCACACAAGAGTATGTCCCTGCCGCCCCTCTGTCTCTGGGATTTTAGCCGTAGAGAGCGTGCTCTGGGAGGTGGGGGGAAGTAGGGAAGTAGGGGTGGGGGGGGTAGGTGGGGAGGAGGTGAGAATGGGGGGGTGGAAGTGGGGGGGTGGGGAAGTGGGGGAGCGACACACACGCGACACCTACCTGTACTTCCGGGCGCCGCCATCTTCTCACTCGGCGCCGCGAGGAGAAGGGGGTCCTTCCGTGCGCCACCATCTTAGGCGCCGCGAGCGGCAGCCGCTGCGCCTCCCCAGTTGAGGGCCCGGTGGGAGAGAGGTGAGTTTGAGCACACGAGGGGAGAGGTGAGTGGAGAGAGACACCGGCGTTGCCCGTAAGTTAAATTTCCCGCGCCCCTTCTCTCTCCCCTCTTTCTCCTTCCTCCCCCACCGGGAGGGATGAACAGTGGACAGGAGGGGGGATGAAACAGTGGACAGGACTGGTGGGGGGCGGACAGTGGACAGGAGGGTGGGGGACGGACAGTGGGTAGGAGGGGGAGGACGGACAGTGACAGAGGGGGGGGTGGGGACAGTGCGACAAGGAAGGGGGGGGCAGTGACAGAGGGGGGGACGGGGACCTGGACAGTCGAGGGGGGATGGGGACGAGGGACAGGAGGGGGACGGGGGACAGTGGACAGGCGGGGGGATGGCAGTGGACAGAAAGGGGGGCCGGGTACAGGAGGGGGGGGTGTCAGTGGGGCAGGAGGGGGTCGTGGGCAAGGAGGGGGGTCAGGTGGCAGGAGGGGGGGTCAGTGGACAGGAGGGGGGGGGCTAGTGACAGGAGGGGGGCAGTTGGACACAAGGGGCTGGGGGAAATGGACAGGAGAGGGGGGGTGAGCAGAGTCAGGAGGGGCAGTGCGTGACAGAGGGGGTGGGGCAGTGAGTGTACAGGAGGGGGGGCAGTGTTCTTTGGAGGGGGGAGAGGTGAGTTTGGAGCACCTGGGGAGGGGAAGAGGTTGAGTTGGAGCGGGGAGGAGGAGAGGTGAGTGGAGCGACGCTGGGTGTGAGGGGGCAGAGGGAGTTGGGAGTCGGAGAGGGGGTTAGGTGAGTTGGAGCGGGGAGGGGGAGAGGTGAGTTGGAGAACCGCTGGGAGAGGGGGAGAGTGAGTTGGAGCGTGAGAGGAGGGATAGGTGATTGGAGCGCCGCTGGGAGGGGGAGAGGTGTGTTGGATGGGGAGGGGGAGAGGTGAGTGGAGCCGTGGGAGGGGGAGGGTGAGTGAGAGCCAGCGGGGGAGGCGGGAAGAGGTGAGTTGGAGCGCTGCTGGGGAGGGGAGAGAGGTGAGTTGGACGGGAGGTAGGAGAGGTGAGTTTGAGGCGCTGAGGGAGAGAGGTGAGTTGGACACCGCTGGGAGGGGGGAGAGGGTGAGTTGGGTCGTGTGTGTGTGTGGTGTGTGTGTGTGTGTGTGTGTTGTGTGTGTGTGTGTGTGTGGTGTGTTTGGTGCTGGGTGGTGTGTTGCTTTGGTGTGTGTGTGTGTGATGTGTGGTGCCCGACGCCTATGGAAGAGATGGCAGTTGGCGGGCACTCACACCCACCCTCTGATTGGCCAGAGGTCTGAGGACCATCAGATTCACCGCAGCTACTAACACCCATGTTGATTTTATATATTAAAAAAGATGTGCAGAATATACAAAATCGCTTATAAAGTGAATCTTATTGTTTCTTGTAGTTGGAGGGAAAGTCTTCTCTGGTTCCTGGGTTGCTGCCTTTTACTCAGGCATGTCAGCAGTCAGGTTTAGAGGTTCTTCCCTGGTCTTGCAGGCAGCGTGCGGTTTTCTTCTGGCAGGCTTCAAGACATAGCGTCCCTTGGTCGGTCCCACCCACTTGTGAGACTTCCGGAAATCTCCCTTCCCTGTCTCAAAGACAGGCTTTTTCAAGAAACCCTAATCAGGCGGTGGTGGTTTGGTTTAATGGATACCAGAAAGTTAACCACCCACCACCTGCTCTGGATAGCAGGCACATTTCCTGAACAGGGTAAACTCCCCTATTACAGTTAGATAAACACCTTGTCCTTGTTTCTATTGGTTCCACAGCGCATTCTGTACTTCCTAGATTCCGTGGTACTTGGATCGTAGGAGATCTATTGGTTCTCTGGGCTGGGAAGAGGGCGAGTTTTCCGAGCCCCTATGGAACGAATTTAGGTTTGAGTATGAGCAGGCGGAGGTCAGTAGTGGTGGGGAGATGAGGGAGCGGTGGGGAATGCTTTTTCCATATGCTGTTTCCAGGGCCAGAGAGCAACAAACATCATCATGATTTATCGTTGGGGGGTAAGATGTGGTCAAAGTGCGGTGATTGATTGAGTTTTTCCACGCAGATCAAACAAGATTTGGCGCCATTTGTTAACCTCTTTTGCCAGGGGTGCATATTCGTATTGGTCCGATATAATATGTAGTTTGTCTAGAGGGGTGTGTGTATCTGGGGAGAGTTAGTCAAGACACGGAAGAGGTTAAACAGGAAGGTGGTGACATGTGGGTTTCAATGGTGGGTGGGTCATTCGTATTCGCATTTTAGTTTAAAATGGGTGCTTGGTTAGGGAGCTGGGGTTACAATGTCAGATGGTTGGGGTGGATATGTTAATTACTGAGTACAGGAAGGTGGAAGAAGTTTTAGGGGTTATGCGGTACGGCTGATTTAAGGAGTTAAAAGGCCCGTTGTTGGGGGCAGTTGGGAGGGGGGGTTAGGTGCTTGTCACGCCAGAAGGGGACTATGGGGCTGGTAAGCAGGAGTTGAAGCAAGGAGGCCAGGTCATGGGCGTACTTCTGGTGCCCCCCTTGCGTTTGTCACCACTGAGCATTTCCGTTGAGGATAGGTGGTAATGCTATCCCCGTTGTTATTAATAACCAAGCTGTTGGCCGTTTTTACCTCCAAAACTGCGTCCTCGGTTTATTTGTATGTTTTTAGGTAGATGGGTATGGGAAGGGGGAAGGAAGCTCACACCATCTTTGGTCAATAGTAAAGTAGGCGCGAAATCGGACCCACAGTGACGTCACAGGTGCACGGAGGCCCTCGCTGAACAACACAAGTACACCCCCGTGCACCCGTGCGCATGTGGCAGCCCTACCCGATCAGAGCCCCGCATCACTGCAGTACTCCGAGTCCCCCCCCCTATGTCGTCTAGTTACAGGATGTAAACAACTGCATCCAGTCATGACAAAGACGCACACATTAGTTAAAGGCACAGACCTATAGTGTGATTGTACTTCGAGTTGCGCATGCGCGGGCCTCAATCACGTTTCGTCGCGCCATTTACCACCTGCGGCACATCCATTTAAGGAGGTAAGGGGTGGTATATAGTATATGTGTGTATTTATGTGGTTATCATAGCCTCACCTTGAGAAAGACTTGCATGTGCGTGAAACGTTGGACCTTTTGGCTGTGATTAATCTTCCTTTGCAAGACCGAGTTCTCAGGATCTTCTTTTACTAGATGCTATACTGGCCCTTCAGGACATCCCTTGATCCAGCGAGCCCGGCGTTTTTTACTTTTTCATTCAAATAAGATGGGTGCCCGATATACTTCTATGATAGAACACCATTAATAGGACAAACAATAGTAACTATCTGCACTGTCATTATTATATGTTAGCATTCTTTATTTTAAAAAAGCTAAACCATGAGGATTAGAAATGTAACCTTGCTGTTTCAAATGTAATGGCTTATTTATGTTTTCCTGGTTATAGCTAAGCATTAATGCTGTCATAATGACCCAAAATGAGTCGTGGTGAACCCTATTTGCAACATTAAAAATGTTGTGGCGTGGCACTAAAACACTCTGAGATTGGTTGAAGTATCTGAACTTCTGTTGGGACCACAAAATGTAAGTAAATCCACAAACACCCTGGTTTTTTACAGTATTAAAAATAAATGAATTAGTTTAAGAATGCACATCCCATATTTTACAAAACACTAAACACTTTGCATTCACAAATTTTGATTCAGTAATTCTAAAGAACCTTATATAATCCCCAATATACTAGACTATTATAGTATATCTGAAAGAAAAACGATGAGCAGAGATGTGGTAGTTAATCATTTCCATCTATGAGAAAGTACATTTCATCCTGTGTATGCAGAACCATGGTATTAGAGAATGTAAGATGCATGCTGCCTGACGTGCGTGTAGGATAATCTTTAAACATATCAGAAGTACCAATTTAGTTATTCATAATGTGATATAGTTTAGATACTGTACAATATATCCCACACTATGGTGCCAGCTATTTCCATTGAAACTACTATGTTATAGTAAGACGGAATATGCTGTGTTACCTTAATGCACGATGATACATGAGGTTTGCAACATCTGTAAGGGACCAATTTTAGAAAGTAACAAAACAAATTTTTTCATACTTTATTTTGATAGTATACCATTATGGATTATGATTAAATGTTTTGAATTTATAGATTACAAATGCAGGATCACATAGAGCTCTGAAAAGTTAGGATCCCTTTAACTACTACTGTAAGAATGACTTCAGGAAAGATGAACAAAAATTCCGAAATACTGGAAAATTGGAAGTAAAGTCCCTTGTTTTATTAATAAAAAAAAAAGAAGAAGAAGACACATCTAGGTCATTTGGGAAACTCTACTGTATAAGACCATTTTACTCACTCTCAGTGTATAGTTGTTATAAATTATGTTCACAAGTTTTTGGGCTTTAGTTTCCTCTTGACATACATTTTTTTTTTATTTTATGATAGTCTAATAGCAAACGAACTTTCTAAAAGCCAGTTAGATAGCTACGAAAACAGTGAACATGTCTAAGCTTTATTTAAACACGAATAACTAACTATATTATTCTAGGCCTGAAGAAAGAAATTTTGAAAAAGATTTCAAATCCTTTTTATAATTTACTGGGTTCCATTCCCATTCTATTTTGCGGTGATGCTGAATAATTGGGGTAATGCTGATTTTAAAGCAAAAACAACCTTCTTTCAAAAGACAAATAAATAATCTGTTTGATACCGATTCATTAAATCCAGCAGCTTTATTATGTTGTTAAGGTTAAGAAGTTCAATTTTTCTCAAATGGGTTAAGAGTACATCAATTAAATGGTAGTTCAAACTTAACTACATACAACTTATCTGCTGGTTTATGTTTTTTTTTTTATAATAGCACCATATCTTCACTGAAAAGGAAGTAAGAAAAACAACTTGGGCTCTTGTTTCTTGTTTATGTGTGAAGCTATTCCAATAATCACATATGGGCCCCTCATCCTTGTCCTAAACCATTTAAATCAGAGCCACAAAGAACTAGGCCCAGATCCACCAAACGGGGGCAAAGCCTTTAGCCAAGTCTTTCCTGAACAACATGTATGATGGTTAAAGTTAGCATACTTTTGTAGATTTGGGTAATAGTGGTTAAGGTAAGGTTATTTGTACAGTAACGCAATTTGAGATTTGCTTTGCAAGATGTCGGAACGTATGGCAATAATCGGTTTAGGTTTGAATGCATACCTGGATTACTTTTATTGTTGCCTTGTAATGCCTTATTAGCAAGAGATGTAGCAAAACCTCTGTACATATTACAATCTGGCAAATTGTTGGTAGTACAGTATATATAAAATGTACAAAATAAAAAGGGAACTCAATCCATCAAATATTTTTCATATCAAAAGAATAAAAACCCAATTATAAAGTTTTTGTTATTAGAATAATGTATGATTATAAGAGATGAGCAAAACACTGTAACATATTAAATGAAATCATGCAATGTTTGTTGATACAGTATATTAAAATTGTAACAAATAAAAAGGGAACTCAATCTCTACTAAATATTTTTCATTCAAAAGCATAGCAAAAACCCATGTAAAAAGTTTTTGTTATTATAATAAGATCTCTATCCATTAATATTATAAATGATGTGTGTACAAAAGATTAGCACATATGCAAGTGTGTATGAAAAAATTGGAAAAAAAAAGGTTGCTCTTCTCCCAATTAACTTGCAATTATAGTGAAATGGTACATTTTTGATCCGGTCTATATAACAAAATAAGTAATTTCTTTTTATCGTTTGATCAAAAAGATCAAGACTGCTAACGCTCATCAAGGTAAACGATATTTTATGCAGGTACCGCGCAGTAATTCATAATTCTTATTGTGCTTGGGACTAAACATTGTGAAATAATGTTGTGAAAGTGCCTAAAGGGTTCAATGAATGGAGCATGTATGCTATTTATGATTTTAGTGCAATTAAAACTGATTAGCATATCAGTTAAAATGCTTAATCATTTAACCCCTTTAGGCACATTTCACATATTCCAGTTTAGTCCACAAGACACTATAGAATTATGCTTTTTAGTTTGAGTGAGGGGGTGGTGAGGGGAATCTCTTACATCATAAAATAACCTTTCTATAATGATCAAGGATTTCTCATACTATACCAGCATATATACAGTATCTCTGGTAATTAACAGATAATAATGCTATAAATATTTTGTCTCTACTGTATTGTAGGAATGCTTTATCCTACAGGTGTACTTTTCAGACCTGAGCCCCAATAATTAATGTGTGCTGTGTGCTTTTTTCCTTAACTCAGTTAGAAATATAAGCAGACAAAATTTTATTAATGGAATAATTGCTGGGTTCTATTAACTTGTGTCTGTGCGTTTTGGCCCTAATATGACAAGATCAACATTTTATCACACTTTCTAACCGATAATAGCATTTCTATATTTGTATATTTGGTCCCTGTAAGAGCAATGATTCTCTCTGGAACAGTCTGTTTATTCATCAGTTTTTTTCTGGGATCTGTCCGCATCTTACAATAACATGTAATTTAAGGGTGAATACTGTGGATGTAGTAATGCACACGAAATCTCTAGATGATAGCACAGTTTTATTAGAGTATTTTTTAAAACATCAAATATTATTAGATTTGTTTTAACTGATACTTCTTCCCTTTTCCTCTTTCCATTTTGGTGTCTTATTTTGTCCTATTACTGTCCTTGGTCAGTTTTTGACTTCATTAAAAAGAAAACTGTATTTTGGATAGTTTTTTTATCTTAAAATGTGGAAAAGCTGGAGAACGACATGTGCATTAATAAATGATACTAACTACAATATTAATGTATAGATACTCATTTGTTAGAAATAATTCATTTCATTTAAGACTGTTTCAGTGACTTTTTTGCTTGTGTTTTTTCCCTATGTGCTATTTAGCCCGTATGACATTCTCTGATGTCTATCCCCCATTTACTTACTCTACATTCAGAGAATATCTACAGCTTGGGGTTATTCAATTATCTCTAGATGTGCAATACTGTTCAACTGTTTTTTTTTTAGGGCAGAAACATGCATTAGGACCCTCAGTTATGGATATGTCATTCATGTGTCCACTGTTCAATGCAGTCAGTCCTTTTCATGAATGTATCATTTTTGAGTTCCTTCGGAATTATAATGGATGCTCAACCCATTTGTTTAGGGGTTATCATTTTGGTAAGCTTTATTTTGAGATAGGAAGATGTTTATAATCAATTGCACAGCATCTAATCTTCCCCGTTTTCAACATATTTAAAATTGGTGGGATTTCTATCTACGGGTTTTATATGCGTATATTGAGATATGGATTGATCTCATGAACTTTGGGATTTATCAGAAGAAATTTCATCCTGTATGTGTAAAGTTAGATCGCCTATTAGTCAATTATATTGGGGTGACATAAGTATACTCTAGTAGGTGTGACATCTACTCCAAAGAACCATTTAGTGAAACGCTTTAGAAATCTGGATCAGAGAGAAATGTGCTGCAGCCAGTTCCCTCCACCGGGATACAGGCAAGTGCTGACGGAGGAGCATTAATGGGATGCTGCAAAACACATTTCACGAAGTGGTGGGATGCAGATACTAACAGCTCCACGAAATTCAACGGACTGCTGCGGCCCCGTCGTTTAGTCTAAAACATCACCGCATTTTTCCTGGATTTTTTCCGAATGCGACGCACTTTCACCGGGTGCAATGCCGCAGTTCAGTTTGCTTCTCAGCCTGGGTCAGCACGGGTCAGCGCGGTTGATGCGCGGTTCATCGTTTATTAGAAAGGTTTCGGTTTTTAATAGGTGGCATTCTTCGCGTCGGTCCGCCAGATGGCAGTATATCAGAATTGTAATGTCATGCGCTTAGTAATGTGTTGGACTTGCGATGTTTCATTTAAAAAAGATACAACAGTGTGCTATTGAAATGCCTTGAGATGAAGGAAGTAGGTTACCATAATGTATCAAATTTAGCGGCTTTTCATATTAAAAGAAAGACAAAGCACCAGTTTCGTTATTCTCCAAGACCCCCACCATGAGTGTTCAAGTGCAGTCATCCCGTTTTCAAAAACCCTAACAGAAGTACGCGTATTTGATATGGTCACGATTAAGGCCAACAGAGATAAGTGGCAACAGTTGTTCAAATTGGATCAGTAATTTTTATCACAACTATGACTTTTACCATTTTCACCAGCTCCTCATGTGTGGCAGCGGCAATAGGAAAGGTTATGTAAGCGAACCAGTTGTTATCGTAGTTGATTCCCGAATCTTATTGGTGGGTATTGGTGTTATCCCGACTTTTTTCCTGATTCTATGATCATGCATACGCAAAAGCGAAAGGTCGGTTAAAACAACTAAGAAACGACAGTCGTGGCAAGCAATGCGGCCAAGCCCAACCGGACTTCCAAAACGGATCCCACTCAGTGACAACCTTTGCTGTTTGCCACCCGGATACGTTCAGCCTGAGCCCGGATTCGCGTGCAAGTTCCGAGCAAGCTTGTCGTAACTAAGCGATTTCCACTCATCGCTGACGACAGGTGTAGTAGCCGCATGCCAACTTGGGTCAACGTGTTGATCCAGGAATCCTTGGGACTGGCAGTGCCCCTGCACCGGCGGGCAGCTGTTGGGGAAATTCTATGGTGAAGTGTTGCCGTATTTTCTTATTTTTGAAAAATATCAATACGGTGATGCGATGCAAAATGTTAAGAGCGATTCTCCTCTAAGCAATATTGGTGAGCACTTCTACAGTACTGCATTATGGACAATCGGTTGAACGCTAGGCGATGCGCATTGGAACCTTCTTGAAACGCATATGGTTGTCATAACATCGACGGAGGCGATGACGATGTGAACAGGAGACGCCCCCCGAGAAAATTATTGTGGGACAGACGGGAAAAAAATTTTTTTTCTTTAGAGGGACTGACCATTACGTAAAAACCATTTTCTTTGTTGTTTTTCTCAGAAAGAAAGGATTATGGGAGGGATTTCGATGGAAGTCATAATCGCTTTGATTAACAATGCTGCACATTGCTGATCAGATTTAAAAACCACGTTACCGGTCTACAGTTTATGTCGATGGTATTGATCAGGATAGAATACCTGAAAAAGTATGCGGATGTTTTCCTGACAGTCACAGAGTACATACTTTATATATATACTAGTATACATAACCCGACAAAATAAAAGTATGCAATTTATCTAAATGTATTTACAGAACATACAAGTATGTGTCTTCATATCATTATGGTGTTTCTATCAGTACAAATGGAGCCAATAGAACAATTTAAAACAAACAACATGCTTCTTTATGGTGGAGTCAAGTACAAAAACATTTATTTACAAATACGTGTACAATGTAAAAACACTTTTAAGTGACACATATTCAAAACATCAACCGGTGTAAGGTTAGTGTGGGAGACGTTGGGCGTAGTGGGAAACATTTTATTTACAAAGTAAAAACATTTACAGTCATCAGTATGGTTTTACCGTACGTCTTGTAATAGTGGGAGTTATTCCTGTTCAGTAATTGCCTCTAATCCAGCAGTGTGGTGGTTAATGCTGGTAGTCAATTAAAAAAAAAACAACCACCGCCTGATTAGATGGGCTTAGGAAAGCTGTCTTTTGTGACAGGAATAGAGACTCCTCTAGCTCACACTGAGTGACTTGAGACCTGTCTTGACCCTGCCAGGAAGAAACAGAAGAGCTGCTTGAAACAAGACAAGGGAAACTTCTAAACTGAATGCTGACAAAACCACTAAAGAGAAAAGGTAGCAGAACCAGGTGGACAGAGAAGATTTTCCACTACCAAGACCCACAAAGAAATAAGTAAGAAGTTATTTACAAGACTTTATATCTGTTCTTTCATGCTATGTTTGGGCTGGGAGAGACCTCGTATCTAACGGGAGTTGTGAATGCATAGTAATTTCCTAGAAATCTCCCAAGTGAATGAAGCTTTGTTTACCCTTGTTTGGATGGTTTCCTGATGTTCTACGGAAAAGCGCAAATAAAAGCTATTTATTAATTCACCTAAATCAGTCTCCCTTGCATACCTCTGTGGACGTCCGCCTACATATGTGTACGTGCCGAAGTGGGACAAGGGTGGTCTTGACGTTAGAAAGGAACTGAGTTGTTCTTTGTGAATTTTTTTCATAAATGCTTTTTTGCCTACAAACAGTGTCGAGCTCAACTTTAAAAAAAAAAATAAACAATCTCATTGAGCAAGATCAAGTTGTTAAAGTGATTACACCCACTGCATGACACTTACAAAACCACAGCATGGACTCCTTTTCCCAATACCTCAAGAGGAGAGAGGAGAGACTGCTGAAGCAGTAAAACCTTATTTTGACTATCACACATAAATTGTAATATGGTCATTGAAATAGGGGGTTTGCCTTCCAGCTAAGTGATGATTCAAGAAGTGAGTTTAGTCCCTTGCAAAGGGATAGTCGTTTGTTATTTTCAAATGTTTAGCTGAGCAGTGAATACAGAGGTGTGACCCATGAGCGGTACTGATCTGCAAGTAAAGGATGGCCACAACCGCATAGGACTACCATTGTGAATGCGATATAGGCAGAACAATGTGAAATAAATTGATTGCAAGACGTGGCTGAACAGGGAATTTTCAAGTAACACGTGCTAAGGGTAAAATTGCCTATAGACAAAAGGATCTGTGACTGTGTACAAGGGTTATCCCAAAGTCGTGAAGCCGTTAATTGCTACATACACAAAGTTGAGACTGAACTCAAACAATAAATCACATTATTGGCTGAAGCAAAGGATTGTACTAGCAAGTAAATGGTGTGGTTTGTAAAAGCAAAATAGAGTTTTTACCTACAACTGCACATTGGATGACCTGAATAGAGAAAATGCAATGGCACAGTACTTGAGAATTATAAAATTATTACCCAAGTAAAGAAAAAGTTCTACAGGAGATGCCGTGAGAAGCTACGGCTCTACACAGCAAATATGCCCACCCTGTAGACTACCACAATTGGGGGTTCTAGCAAATACAGTAGGCAAAGCTTCAATTAGGCCTCCTGAGGTCACGGAAGAAAATTACACTGATAGCCTAGAAATGGAGGACAGATGCAGAGTTCCTGTAATGAACCCTACCCACCATGGACGAGTGGGCCCCTTTCCACGTCAATAAAGAGGAATACATCTCTTACGGGGAGACCCAACCGAGTTTTACACCCACAAAACAACCCAAGAATTGGTGGGCTGCCTGAACTTGGCACGAACTGAAAAGACCGCTCCGCTTGAGTACGGATATATGATCGCAGGAGGAAAGGCGGGAGCAGTGGATCACCGAATATTTCGCTTCAGCTGTACGTTGCAAGAAACGATGGGTGGACAGTGACGGCTTGCCTACAAATTTCAATAGAGATGGGACCACCCAGTATCCTGAATGGACCGGGTGTCATCCAAAAACAAAAGAGCGAAAAAAGAAAAATCATGTTCGCACATTTTATTGTACCTGTGGAAGGGAACAGACACTGTCCGCAGATCATGTGGAGAAAAAGGGGGATCGAGATTTTGGCCCTGCAGCCTAGAGAAAATGGAGATTCCTCCCGCGGCAGCTAACGAATATCCAGATCCCAATCCCCCTCGGCAAGCGAAGTCATGTACCAAAGAAGTGGTCTGTCCGCGTACCAAACAGTGAAGGAACCCTCAACCATCATCACCAGGGAAGCGTAGTCTTGGAACCAGTGAGTACGCTCCTTGGACCACACTGAAGACGTCCCTGAAAATCCGGCGTGAATGTGACTACTTCGAGAACACATTGAACTTGAGAGAGAGATAATGGCTGAGGACCAGAGACGGTGCTCGCAATGTAACTCGGAATCTGGAACATGGATTTGGACGATCTCAAGTGCAGCTAGATACTGCAAACGCTACTATTTCAGGCATGGATGAACAAGCAAAGCACAATCTGATAAAATGATGGTAACTAAGCCGAGCGAATGATGAGGAGGCACTAAAGCAGTATGACCAGTTTTCGCAAGAGGTTTCACACTCTCGCGTAGGCTGATGTCTCACAAAAGGAGGTCAACAATGTTGCAGCTCCCCATCCGGACGCGGAAGGCGAGACCCCCTACTACTATACCCCACACTGTCCCCCCCTTGCTTTTACTTTCCCACAGAAGCGTTTGGTTTCTGTTTTTGTTATTGTTTTTATTTTATTTCTGATGTTTTTTATTAAAGTTAGTTTTTACCCTCCAGACCTTAGTGTCTTTTATATGTGCTAACCCCATCTTCACCATTAGCTACATCAGGAACAGAAGAGCAAAGATACCGCTAGGAGTGTGTACTCACACTGGCCCGTGTGAGTATTGTGTTATATTTACCACTTATACCCTTGTACCCCACCCTTTCATCACCTGATACTGATTGGGCAACACTCATAAATGAACAAGATACCAAGATAAGAGTACACTCACAATAGCCCGTGTGAGTGCCAGATTATAATATATATATATTTTTTGGTGGTCCATAAACACACTATCCCCCCCCTCATTGACGTATATATGTATATGTGTTAACCCTATCCTCCTTTCTGTTTACACGAGAGGAAATCCCCCTGGAGCGGCACTCTGAACCAACGAAGCAAGCGGCCTACATATCAA
>WSYH01012663.1:0-18415 GCA_036426205.1 Ascaphus truei | reverse complement strand
TTCATTCTAACTTGGCCGTGGTTTGTACATAGGTCAGCGGATTGGTGTCTGTTAGGACCTCGAAGGTGACACCCATAGAGGTTGGTCATGTCGTTTGTCAAGATATGGCCCATTTGGAGGGCGAGGAACTCAATTGTGAACTGGATAGTTCTTTCACTGGGACGTCAAATTCTACTTGCAGATGCCACAGTGGACGAAGCCCAGGGGGGTACTTCTGTGTAGCACGGGCTCCCGTCCGTGGAGGATGGCATCCACGTGCAGAATGTAGGCTTCTCCGGGTCAGCATAGCTAGAACGGGGAATCGGTTAGAACATTCTTCGCCCCTTAAAGGCTTCTTCACAAGGATCCGTCCACCGATCCACGAAGGGGGGTCATTGGGGTGGTATTCTTCTGATTGGGTTCCTTGGGATAGACCTTCAGCAGATTGTTTCAGCACAGCGCCTTCTTGGAGTATCAGTCCACAACCGTCTGTAGTATCCACAGAACCCCGAGAAATGACCTCAGCTCCATCACATTCTCTGGTCTTGGCCAATCACACCGCCTCACTTGGCTGGGTCGGTGGCCACTCCATCTGCGGACACTATATGACCCAACATAAGTGATCCGATGTCGACAGAAGCGGCAATATCCAAGGAGAGCTTCAGGCCTTCTTTTCCCTAAGCGATCCAGCACTTCCTTCAGTCTCGTCTCATGGTATTCGAGTGTGGTTCCGCACACAATTAGTCGTCTAGGTATACCAGACACTCACGGGACACATATCTCCAATCGTCTTTCTAATAAGCGTGGAAAGTGGCTGGAGCCACCGCAGTACTTGGGGCATCCGGGTGAAAACTGATAAAATCCCAGAGGACAGGACGAACGCAAGTCTTCTCGTGATCAGATGGGTCAGTGGAACCTGAGTAATACCCAGATCGAACGGTCCAACCGCTAAACACTGGCTCCGGACAGTGCGCTGAGGATCTCCTTCTCTTCGTGGTAGGTGTATTGGTCAGGCACAGTAAGTCTGTCAATGTTCTGTTAGTCCACGACACAATAGAAAAGACCAATTTTTCTTTCGTAACCCCACATCGGTGAGGCATAGGTACTCGAGATTCGGTCACTATACCGGCGTTTCCATATCGTCAGGACCACCACGCACATCCTCAACATCTCTGGGAGCTATACGGCGAGACCTTTCCCTAAATGGCGTTGTCATCATTCGACCGAATCGTTCTGTGCCTGAGCGTTTTGCTGCCCCCAAGTCCATTCAATAGTAGAGAAGACATATCGTCTCTCTCTCACCTGAGCACGTAGCTTCTCCTTCCATTCTACTCCAGGGAGACCTCCGAGTCGAAATTGTAGTGCCCGAGGCTCGTATCCCACCACGGGGCAGTGTGAACGGTCCTGTGTCGTCACAGGATCCACAGGAGGAATAACTTCTACCCAGCCTTGTCCTACTTCAAGCGGCACGGTATGTAGAGACATGTTCTGGATAGACACGGTAATCTTCCTGGGGACATTAGATGGCCAATCCCGTAATTCAGGTATCATTGGTACCCCAATGCCTCTCAGAACTCGGGAAGAGTCTCCAGCGAAAAGTATCTGTCGCTTCGTGCCGACTGGGGTAATTGATCAGCGCGTGCGGTCACATCCTCACTCCCCCTGGTGGAATCTCCAATTAACCCTCGCTCTTGATTAAAGGATTTCACCATACTCTTCTTAATATTGCCCACTCTTATAGCATTTTCCCGTAGGCCAGGGGCTATTTTCAGGATGACAGGGTAGCTCGCCGGCTTCTGCAGGATATGATCGATATCCCACCGACCTCACAATATCTGCATTCGTGCCATTATATGGGGGCAATGGGGATGTTCTCGAGGCTGGCCTCCGGGAGACAAGGCTCCCAACAGCATGGGATTGTGAATTGTAGTTTCAACTGCAAGATATCCAGCTTGACCGCCCACAGCGCCTTCTATGGGGTATCATCTTTACTCAGTCCCACAACTCATCTTTTCGGCTGACTGCAAAGGAAGATGCTGAGGTGCTGGTCGAGAAGGGACGGTAGGATGTATGGGCACTTGTGGAACCCCAGTGTCCAGAAGTGCTGAAGGAAGAGTAGTCCCATCACGACGAATTTATACAGCGGCGGCCCCTACTCGGCCATTAAGCATCTGGTTGGGGAGTCTCCTCATGGAGGCTCCCCGACTCTTCGGCAAAAATTCTCGGGTACGTTGTTGATAAGGACGAGATGCCTTCCGCTACGGTTTACGGTGTAGGTCTGGCCTTAGTGGTCTCTTTGGGGCTGCGAACAGCTCCTTGCAACAGCCCTTCTCCCACAGTTGTGAAGCAAGGGAAGTCTTGGGCGGGGACCCGGACTGCAGGTTGACCTGGAGCGGACCCCGGACCTCCGGGTGGCCGTTTATTTTATCCTACCGGGCTATGGCTTTCCCTGGCTTGCGGAAATGTGCTTCCTTGGTCTCCTCCTTGCGAGGGTCTTGGCCTTCGTGGGCGTATGCAACCTAGTATAGGGCTCATGACTCTTCACTCATCAGAGGTCTCTAGAGTAGGGGGGTCCCCCTCCCGTTGTTTTTCAGAGCGCATCTGATCGATACTCGATATGGTGAGTGGGTATGCGCTCCCGCAGGAATTGATGCGCCTTATTTACCCATTCACTATGAGGGCTTGATGACGTGGCGGGGAGGGAACGTGCTCCCAAGAGCAATGGGATACGCTTGTATTGAACTCTGATTAGGTCGTCCCACTCTTTGGCGGAGATGGTAATCTTAGTCCATAAACTCAATCACATCATCTTCCTACCGTATACCCGGGTATGGTAAGAGACTCCATTCATTGGGTGCGGTACCCTCAGTATGATGCTCTCTTATACATCTGATGGTAGTGGACGCGGCGGGGCGCAGGCAACTCCATGAGTCGTTGTCTTTTCACCTTCATCCGGACCGGATCCACTCTCCGGACCTGTGACGTGAAGCATAATCCTTCCAAACATCAAAGCTCGTCACCGGTGGGGGAAGGTTATACCCCTGAAAAGAGTGTTAACTTGCGGTATGGCTGAGAGGAAGGGGATTCGTGTTTGGGCACCACCAGTTGGGGATGGACGGGCTAGTAAGTGATTTCTTCCCATTCTACGCTGGGCTGAGGTTGGGATGGAAGCTCCGTCTGCAGGAGCGACAATTAGCACAGGAAATACACTGGCCTCATCCCCGGCCCTATTTATACTTTCGGTGGGGACAGGGACCATGCACTACTAGTCTCTAGCAGGTCTGTACTGGGCTACAAGGGTTCGTGTTTTATCGGATTTCAGGATATATAACAGGACACCCTGAGCTGAGGGCCCCGTGGAACCGCAAGGTTGGATGGGCCTTGCTGTGGCGACAATTCACATCCCCAGTGATTAATACCGTATGCGGTCGGCAGCGGCGACCCAAGATTCGGCATCTTCAAGGGGGGGGGGGGGGGGGGGGGCCCTGGATACTGCATAGGATTAAACATCAGTTCTAGGATGAGGCCAGGGGAGGGGAAAGGGGAAGAACAGAAACGGGCGTCTGGGGGGGAGTGGGAAGGGAAGGGACTCCCCTTTAGCTCTTTGTTTCTTTTCCACCCTCTTTGCTCTTCCCGCCTCCTCATCTTTGTTGCCTTCTCTCCCTCAAGTTCTTCTCTGCCCAGTTCCTTCTCCCTATATCTCTCCCCCCTCCCGACCCTCAAGCTTGCACTCCTATTCTTCAACTCCCCCCCGCTCTCTATGCCTTAGCCGCTCCCCCTCTCTCTCTTTCCCACCTCACATGCTCAATTTGCCACCGGATCTTTACTTTCTCCCGCTTATTCTTCCTGGCTCTCTCCCTCTTTCTAACCTCTTTTTCCGCCCACGCGTACACCCTTGGCGGGAAGGGAAATTGGGAAGGGAACGTGTAACATAACGACAGTTTCACTGAGTTAGGGCACCCCAGGTCTGACTCTCAGCAGGCCTCCAAATGATAGCCATAATACCCCCACCCTAAGGGAGATCTCGGGGGGCAGTATGTATCTGACTACGGAAACCATGGGTGGTGCTGTTGTACCTGGTTTGTACTGGAGAGCCGAGCTTCCGCCACGGGGAACCTGGGGCAATACAATACTATGCGATAAATACTTGACCACACAATGGGGGCAGCGCCCTGCCACCTGCGATGGCTCCACCAGAGGGAGGAGTAGTAGTTCCCGCAGGACATTCAAAACCCAACAACGGAATTGATAATGACTATCACCTTTACTACCGGCTAGCATGATACAACATCAAACACATAGGCGTAACGGCGGACGCTACCGCAGACACTTGCAACACGGCGGTGTGCCCACACTTTAGGCGCCACGGCGGACGATACCACTCCCCAGAGTGATCCCACCCCGGGTGTCCAGTGCACCAATCCAATGTGTCTCACACACCCCAGAACTGACACAATATGTGTAGTGACGCGCAGTCACTATGTCTGTTGCTTAGGCCTTATTGGTTGAACATTGAGTGGTGTAGGTTACTCCCCGGGCTCCAGCCACGGGTGCCGCTATATCACTGGTGGTTGGATCCGACCGGGGATATCCTCTACGCGTGGGGTGAATTCCAGCTGCGGATAATATACGCTTACTGCTAACACCCGTCTCTACTTAGTAGTGGTCGTTCTGCTGCCAGCAGGCCGCCCAGTCACGCTAAGCTGGGCCTCAGTGGAGGGAGATGTCATGATCACTCTTAGCAACTCCAAGCAATGGGCAGTGATGAATACACTCCTGCAAATATATATGGGAAGGGTCCCTAACCTAGGGCCTGTCCCTACAATACTCAGCTGGGATGACTCAGCGCTATCTGGGGGCATAGGGGACTGCTGGCCCTAGCAACAGAGAGTCACAGACCACACTGCCACCCTACCTCCTTCCCTAGCAGTAACGTCACCAACTGCTTTCTCTGTCTGCTTTTGCGGCAGATTCACAGACTCTGCCTATGACTACCGCAAACAATGTTGCAGAACTCTCAGGGCCTCTTACTGAAGAGGCAGCCACCAGCACAGGAAAACTCACTCTAACAACTAAACAACGCGCGCTCGCACAGAAGGAGGGGGTGAAGTGAGCAAGGGGGGGACCTGGCTAAATATGTTTATTTAAATACTACACCACATACATTATTCTCTTATCTACGCATGCATTGTATCAATACATCCGAGTACATTGAGGGCTTATGACCCACGTTTTCAAATAACACTGAAGACAGAAGAATAAATACACGACTATTTGTTCTGTTTTCTGTTTGCTTTCTAAACATATTTATGCCACTTGCCCCTTTTGGATGTGCGCTCCTGCTTTGAGACACACATACCGGGATGTAGCAGACATTATCGCTCCCCATGACGCAATATTTGCCGCTAACATTCCACGTGTATGTAAAGAGCGTATTAGCGCTGCTCCATGAAAACAAGGATAGCTTGTGCGCATTATCTCAAACTGCGCGCGCATGGTTATCTGTGTTATTTCTCTGCGTTTAATGGCTGATACGGCTCTGTTACTAAAATGGCACAATCACTTAAAAGGTATACACGGCAAGGCAAAATGGCCCTGTTTTTTTTAATGTTCTACCTTTCTCTATTTGGAGACTAGATATGATTAGAAGTTTGTAGAATGAGGGCCAAACAGTTTTGCCCATGTTTGACAGAACCGCCATTTTTTTAATATATCAGGAAAGTTGCTTTGGCGTTATAATAAATAATTTGCTTTGCTCTTAATGGCTCATTAATTTACTGGTAGGCAACAATGGCCCACAGATCCCGAATGTGGCCCCTAAGGCCAGGTCCCAGTAGAACGCTGCGGGTGGTGTATTAGCGCTACGCATTGCGCGTGCCACCACACAAGGTACAGCCCTCTATGGGGCAGGCCCCAGTCGGGGTGCGTGGGACGCACAAGCTGGATTGCGACCCTTGGCCAAAGAAAGATTTGTCTCTGGCGCGCGGGCCGAGAGCATTGACACACGTCACAGCGGCGGTACGGCCAATGAAGGGCAACCAAGCCGCGTGACATTCATGGCCCACGCCCCGCCTCTGCAAGCACAGCCGGAGACCACGACGGGATTGCGTCCTTCTAAAAAGGGCACGCGCCGCAGCCAGCGCTCTGACGCGCGTTTAGCGTGACCACTGGGCCGTAACGCCCAATACTTATCCTGTGGCTTTAGCAGCACGTGTACAATATGTGATATTAGCTACATTTTAGTAAGGCACATGCACGATGTACAGGTGCAGTCCACGAGTATCGCAACACTTGCTTGGAAAAATCTGTGGGCAATCTCCAGTAATGCTGCAACTTTCTGTGAATTTCTGCAAAAACAGTATGGAATGCAAGCGGGCCCTCACGTTTCAGTTATACGTATGGGGGAGGGTCATGAGTGTTCTATTCTTTTGCTTTTGGGGGGGTGAGGGTGTAAGGTGTATTTGTAGATTTATATGGGGTGATTGGGTGTGAGGGTGTTTTTTCATATGTATTTGGGTGGGAGGGTGTCTTTTTATATGATTTGGGGGTGGTTTGTGATAGTAAAGTGGCGGGCGTAAGAACTAAAAAACACTACCGGTCCTGCTCAAACCAACATTTTTTTTTCCGGATCAGGTGCGCTTTTGGTCGGGGGACGGGGGTAGCTTATTTCATTTTTCCTTGGTGCCCATGATGTTTTTTTGTCTCGCCGTCGCTTGATCCAAATGTCTTAGGGAATGTCGAAAAACTTATTATTGTAGAAATAGGCCACTCCCTTGGCTAGCGGATTTGGACACAATGCGCTGAATTGGTCTAACACTTTATCTTTAGCCTCCATCCACTCACAATGTAGACGGATATCCGCATAAAAGGGGGCATAACAGGGGGAAAAAACAAGGGAACGACATACATCATCCAAAAGGAAACGCACCTTAACAAATTCAGTGCAAAAACATGAATAAAAACCAGACGCCAGCATACAAAAATACCAACGTGTATGATGTAATAAGTAGGGACACTTTAGCTGCTATGCTGGTCCTCAAAGTACTAGCACTGATATTGGTGTGATGTTTCCTTTGGTTTTGTCTCTCGTCCCTTGGTTTTGAAGTGGAAACTCCTTTGCTGGCCAGGAGTGAATTTCCTTCGTGGAGACGGAAGTAAGGTCAATGGAAGTGACGTACAGTGGCACAAGGGGCAGTCGGTGCACGTCAGTGTGGGGCAAAAAAAGAGTCTGTTGCATCCGTAGCAGCCGTCAGGCGTGACGCGTATGCAGCCGCAGCTGTTGGCTCTCTGTGCACGTAAGCTGTCGGCTCGGCGTACATGCGCAAGAGAAACCAGCCTCAGTGCGCATGCAGCGGTACAACACTTGCCCCCACTCTGGAGAAATCACACCCACAGAGAGAGAACAGAGAGACGAGAGACACACAGAGAGAGACCACAGACACACAGGAGAGAGACGGCAGAGAGGACACGCAGAGAGAGAGACGACACAGAGAGAGAAGAGACACAGAGAGGAGAGAGAGACAACACACGAGAGGAGAGGACCACACAGGAGAGAGGACAAACACACAGAGACCACCGCACACACAGAGAAACGCACCACACACACAGACACCCAACACACACACACAGACAACAAAAACACACACACACAACACACACAAGGAATTCACAGGTTAATATAAATAGAAGTGCAAATAGCTAAAATGGGATGTATGCCGGTGTTACTAAGTCAAAACTTCTTTGCGATTTGCCACTGACTTGAATTGTGTTTTGATATATATATATACACACACCACAGGGTTACTGCACCATAATGTAAAAAAGGAAACAACAATGAGATATCAAAGATAATATTTACTATGAATGAAAAAACCACACAGCTAGAGTGTAACAGAAAAGTGTAAGGTCAAGAGAAGAAAACAAAGCACCACACGGGCTTAAACAATGTAGCAGGTACCCCCCCCTCGCGCACTCACCCCCCTTCCTTCTGTTCCGTGGTGCCGCGCGGTGCTGGGGTTGCCGGGCGGACGCAGGGGTCTAGAGGAAGGTGGCAGGGGAGCCCGAGAGGGTAAAGGTTGCCGGGGGCAAGAGAGAGGCGAAGGTTGAATGGGAAGGAGAGGGACGGTTTGCAGAGGAATGCGGGAGCGTTTGTGGTGTGGAAGAGGCTGGCGGTACGGGAAGAAGGGTTGCCGCCATGCCTAGTGCTGTTGCGATGCGCATGCGCAGATGCAGGAGACAGCGCGGGAGGCCCCCACACAGCTCACGCACACGCAAGGCGGGAAGGACAGCCCCCAGGGTGCACAGGGGCAGAGACACGTGACGCCAGGAAGCCAATCGGAAGGCTGGATTCCCCTGCTCCCAGAGAGATACATTTCGCGGGGTTTTGCAGCTAGGGGTGAGTCAGGATCCGGACCAGCTAGGGGTAAGAGGTGGATGCAGGGGTCAGTGACCCTCTGCATAGGCCAGCAGCCCCCAAGGTCCCAGTTAGGTCCTGAGCCACCTAATAGCTTGTGGAGCTTAGGGACAGGCCCTAGATAGGGACGCTGCCCCA
The DNA here is from genome assembly GCA_036426205.1 of Ascaphus truei. NCBI lineage: Eukaryota > Metazoa > Chordata > Amphibia > Anura > Ascaphidae > Ascaphus > Ascaphus truei. The sequence goes on along the minus strand of WSYH01012663.1, from coordinate 9,885 downwards.
TTATTTGGTCAAGTAGTCAGGGACACAGTGCTGACGCCGTGCGGCCCTGCGAGGTGGGTTCTGGGCTCAGAACACCACCAAAGACCCTAAGACTAGGAGAGACATTGTTCGCGCTGGACTTTCAACCCACGCGGTGTGGAGGACAACGTCGGATCGTGCGGATTGCTATCACGGTACCCGTGGCTGGAGCCCGGGCAGGTAACCTGCAACTCACGTGCACCACCCAGGCCTATCACCAAACATAGTGGCTGCGCAGTCACACACACATATGCACCGTGGTATTTGACTCTGGGAGTACGAGACATTTGGGTGGGGGTTACTGGACACAGGGTGGGATCACTCTATGGGAGGGTAGCGTCCGCCGTGACGCCAGAGGTGGTAGCGTCCGCCGTGACGCCTAGTTTGATTAGCGTCCGCCGTGACGCCAGAGGTGGTAGCGTCCGCCGTGACGCCAGAGGTGGTAGCGTCCGCCGTGACGCCCAGAGTGGTTAGCGTCCGCCGTGGCGCATGACGGTTGTGTTGATGTATGTAGATATAGTTGGTTATGCAGTAAAGCCAGTCCTGTTTTACATTCGTTCGCTTTGTGTGGTTGTTTCCTGTGAGGGCCTCCTCCCACTCCGTTGGGATCCCTCCCAGGTGGAGGCGTTGCACCTAGAGATGTATAAGATGTATGTACCCCAGGTTCCCCGTGGCGGAAGCTCGGCCCTCCTGTGAGCCAACAGGTAATGCACCACACCTGCGTAACCTTGCATGTTCCTACACCTCCACAGTATTATCTGCGAGTGGGTGGGGGAAGACCCGTTACATTTGGAGGCGCTGCTGAGATCAAGTCCTGGGGTGCCCTGTTCAATTTTTTTTCTAAAATTGCCCGATTCATATTTTTATTATGTCCGTGCCGTCACCGCAGGATGTCCATGCCTGGGCCTTAGCGCATCAAGTATCCCCAAGACGTGCGGTTGCAGTGACCGGGGTAGCACTGGATACAGACTTATCTACAGTGCGCACGCAAGTAAGAAGTTGCCCGGGGTTGGCCACCGCCCGGGTGATAGACTATAAACTGGATGTTGCTGGCCGGGGGATCACCTGTCTCCTGTACACCATGAGTGACATATGCTTCGAAACGGCCCCCCATGTATTAAACTTACCCGAGCCCTCCGCAGAGGACTGCCGCATGATCTAAGCTGACTCTCAATCTCCTGAAGAAGCGTCCACTAGTACTGGATTACACCCGAGCCAACGAGTGACCAGTACGCCTCACCGGGTAGACCCCCCTAGGGTCTCTTTCACCCCAAGCGGATTAGGAGGTATCGCCGCTCATCCCACCCAACCCTGATCAACGGCCTGGCAGGACCCCAACCATGTCTAGCGTAGGAACTGGGAGAAGTAGTCAGGCCCTTAGTGGGAATCTTGACGTGAACACGATAGCCTCCCAACTAGTAGAAGCTGTAACCATTTCGACGCAAGCACAGAACTACCGGAAACTCAAGGCCTTCTCTGGGATTCTGCCGACGCCCACGGGAGAAGAGGGGATCGAGGCATGGAGGGACCATACGCTTCAAATCATAGAGGAGTGGTCGTGTTCCGAAGCCAGCAAGAGGCAAAGACTGGTCGAGTGCCTTCGAGGCCCCGCCGCTCGGTTAGTGCGGGCGCACCGGAGCGTAGAAGGAGAAGTTACTGCCCAGGAACTAGTGGAAATGCTAATTAAATCCTTTGCCAGAAAAGACGACGAAGATGAGCTACTGGCTCAATTCAAAGCCCTCCGACAACGTGAAGGACAAGATTTATCTGCCTTCGTTTGTGACCTACAGCTGTCCCTGGGCACCCTCCTGGACAAGCATATCATTTCCGCGGCCGAAGCGGACCGATACCGGTTCAAACAACTACTCAAGGGGTCGTTGCCTGACCACAACATAGCTATAATGATGCGGGCCGCCCCGGTCGCGGCAGTATCCCCTAAATACGGGGAACTAATGGATTACATAAGAGACCATGAAGTGCAGCGCCATTTCCATGAATCAAAGAAACCCAAACTACACCCCAAGAATGACACTGTGGTCCCCTCGGCCCCAAAGAGTAAGAAACCTGCCACACCAGAGGGGGAAGCGACCCCCAAGTCGTCTGTTCGGGAAAGTCATAGTTCTGACCGGTCCTTATCCACGTATAAGGGTCGTCCGGACCGCCGTGAGGTATCTTGCTACAACTGCGGGAAGAAGGGCCACATCTCGTACTATTGTCCGGAGAAGGAGGACCCACCGGAAGAAAAACCTCCCGACAGAAGAAGCACAGCCCGATCGATGGTGTGCCGCGCCCAGACCGTCGAGCCTGATGTGAACACCCCTCAGGGAACCACGGATTCTCCTGCTGACGCTGGCCCCAGTGAGGACGCCTCACCCGGTGAAGCTTGCAGTCAAGTGGGCCCCGCGGCCATCGTACCCGTGGTAATAGAAGGGATATACGCCTCGGCTCTATTGGACACCGGGTCACAAGTGACCATAATATATCGCAAGTTCTATGACCAGCACCTTCAACACTGCCCTCTGAGGCCGGCCGAACATATGAAGGTTAGGGGATTGAGTAATGAAGACTACCCCATCGATGGGATTGCACGGGTCCAGCTGGACATACTTCAACTGAACACCGGCAAGAAGCACCCTATGCAGGTAGCGGCCATGGTATGCCCGGAGCGCCACGACCATTGCAAATACCCCATCATCTTGGGAACCAATGCGGACATAGTGCAAGCTATAATCCGAGCTTACTTGAAAGAGACCAACAAGCTGCCGCTGGCCGATTCGCTCCTAGACCCCGTCTTACGAGAGGAGTGCCATCGGGTATATGCCTTGGAGCGTCATGGGGACCTCTACAATCGACAATGAGGACTGACAACCATATTACCAGGGGGAGTGCAAAAGATGGCCGTCTGGTGTTGTTATCCTGACCGAGACCAGAATGACCAACTGTTCTCGCTGGAGAGTGAGCCTGAAGAAGAAGAGGTTCAGTGAGGGTATAGAGTACTACCCGAAGTGAGGGAATGGACGGCTAAGATCCCTATTCGAACCCACGTGTATGTGCAGAATCTCTCCCCCTTTCCGATGGAGTTTGATGTTGACCAGAAGTTGGGATGCATATATCCGGTCAGCCCGGTGGGAGCCACGCCTCAGGTGAAGGCGGCGGCCGCGCACGAGCGGATAGTCGATCTGGACTTCAATTTCGGCGAGTCGACGCTGTTCACAGAGTGGAAAGAGCGGTTGACCACCCAGTTGCTGCAACGACGACATGTGTTCTCCACGAGCGAGATGGATGTGGGGTGCAGCCGCAGTGCCCAACATACCATTAGGATGAGTGATGCCACTCCGTTCCGGGAACGTTCTCGTCGCCTTGCCCCTCGGGATGTGGACGATGTGAGGAACGCCATACAAGATATGGAAACCGCTGGGATTGTGACGGGATCACGAGGACCTTACGCGTCGCCCATAGTGGTGGTGCGGAAAAAGAACGGGTCCGTACAACTGTGTATCGACTACCGAACACTGAACAATCGCACGATACCGGATCAATACAACCGTCCGCGCATTGAAGAGATCCTGAATGCGCTGAATGGGAGTCACTGGTTTAGCGTGCTTGACCTCCGATCAGGGTACTATCAGGTGCCCATGACGCCGGAAGACCAGGAGAAAACGGCTTTCGTCTGCCCCCTGGGATTCTATCAATTCACCCGTATGTCCCAAGGTATATGTGGGGCGCCTGCTACGTTCCAAAGGTTGATGGAAAAGACTATCGGAGACATGATTCCCCGGGAGTGTCTGGTTTACCTGGACGACATCATTGTCTTCGGGAAGACCTTAGAGGAACACGAGGAGAGGCTGTTGAAGGTGATAGATCGTCTTGGCCAAGAGGGGTTGAAGCTATCACTCGACAAGTGTAGGTTTTGTCACACCTCGGTGACCTACGTGGGACACATCGTGTCTGCCCAGGGGATTGCTACTGATCCAGCCAAGGTAGAAGCTGTGGTGAACTGGCCGCGTCCCGATAATGTCACGGAACTGCGGTCCTTCCTCGGTTTCTGTGGGTATTACCGTCGGTTCGTGGAAGGGTACTCTAGTCGAGCTAAACCCCTGAACAATTTGCTGAAAATATACCCCGAAGATACTGGGAGAAAGGCCACGTCGGCCCGTCAACCGTTTGGCGATAAGTGGACCAGGTCCCCCTCGCGCACTCACCCCCTCCTTCCCCGTTGCCAGGTCCCCCTCGCGCACTCACCCCCTCCTTCCCCGTTGCCAGGTCCCCCTCGCTCACTCACCCCCTCCTTCCCCGTTGCCGCGCGTGGTGTAGTTGCGGCTGGTTGCTAGGGAAGCGGTCGGGCCGGTTGCCGGGGACGCGAGTGGGATGGTTGCCGGGGACGCGAGCGGGCCGGTTGCTGGGGACGCGATCGGGCCGGTTGCCGAGGCCGCGATCGCGTTGTTAGGGTCCCGGCGGCTAGCGGAGCAGGGCGCCGCCATTGACAGTCAGCTCGCGCATGCGCAGGAGGCTAGCTAGTGCGAGAGGCTCCAACAGCTCGCGCACACAAGGCGGGAAGGACAGCCCCCAGGGTGCACAGGGGCAGGGACACGTGACGCTAGGGAGCCAATCGGAAGGCCAGGTTCCCCTGTTCCCAGTTAGATACATTTCGCGGGGTTTTGAGTCACGCAGGCAGTCAGGATCCGGACCAGCTAGGGGTAAGAGATGGATGCAGGGGTCAGTGACCCTCTGCATAGGCCAGCAGCCCCCAAGGTCCCAGTTAGGTCCTGAGCCACCTAATAACTTGTGGAGCTTAGGGACAGGCCCTAGATAGGGACGCTGCCCCATTTATTTGGTCAAGTAGTCAGGGACACAGTGCTGACGCCGTGCGGCCCTGCGAGGTGGGTTCTGGGCTCAGAACACCACCAAAGACCCTAAGACTAGGAGAGACATTGTTCGCGCTGGACTTTAAACCCACGCGGTGTGGAGGACAACGTCGGATCGTGCGGATTGCTATCGCGGTACCCGTGGCTGGAGCCCGGGCAGGTAACCTGCAACTCACGTGCACCAACCAGGCCTATCACCAAACATAGTGGCTGCGCAGTCACACACACATATGCACCGTGGTATTTGACTCTGGGAGTACGAGACATTTGGGTGGGGGTTACTGGACACAGGGTGGGATCACTCTATGGGAGGGTAGCGTCTGCCGTGACGCCAGAGGTGGTAGCGTCCGCCGTGACGCCTAGTGTGATTAGCGTCCGCCGTGACGCCAGAGGTGGTAGCGTCCGCCGTGACGCCAGAGGTGGTAGCGTCCGCCGTGACGCCCAGAGTGGTTAGCGTCCGCCGTGGCGCATGACGGTTGTGTTGATGTATGTAGATATAGTTGGTTTATGCAGTAAAGCCAGTCCTGTTTTACATTCGTTCGCTTTGTGTGGTTGTTTCCTGTGAGGGCCTCCTCCCACTCCGTTGGGATCCCTCCCAGGTGGAGGCGTTGCACCTAGAGATGTATAAGATGTATGTACCCCAGGTTCCCCGTGGCGGAAACTCGGCCCTCCTGTGAGCCAACAGGTAATGCACCACACCTGCGTAACCTTGCATGTTCCTACACCTCCACAGTATTATCTGCGAGTGGGTGGGGGAAGACCCGTTACACAAGTATGTCATAAATGTGGTTCCTCCAACAGTATATGCAAAAATAAATCCAGTCTGACTGGTTTATACTCAATCTAAATACAGTACCTCTAGGCCACCTAGCAGTATATGCCAAAGTGTGTACATCTGCACCACCTTATGGTATAACATAAAGACCCCTAGGTAATAATAAGTATAGGGGTGTGGACAATATGATCGTAGTAAATGTAGTCCAGGATATGAGAGAAGAAAAAGGGGAAGAAAATACACCCAAAAATTAAATTCAATAGGTAGAGAATAGAAAACACAAGGAAAAAAGGCCAAAACTAAAGTCAACGAAAATTCAGTGTATATCGTCCCCTATTTATTTACTAATGCTTTTTTTCTCTTGATCATTACACTTTGTATGCTCATGTTGTATATTTTTTTCCATTCATAGTAAATATTATTTTTGATATCTCTATGTGTAACGGGTATCCCCCCACCCCCAATCGCAGATAGAGTGAATGTGAGGGGGAACCTATACGTTACCAGGTGTGGTGCGTATACCTACAGGTTCACAGGAGGCCTGAGCCTTCGCTGATGGGAACTGGGGTGCTTCTCTGGAACGTTCTCGTCGGTCAGCGCCTCCACCTATGTAGGATTCTATAGGAGTGTAGTATGTCCCTTTACACAGGACCCACATACACAGTAAGCACATACACCGAAGTATATATAAGAACAGTTTACTGTATACAACATAGAACACAACTCATACATCAATGACAATAACCTTAGTGTCACCCCTGTAACCCCTGTAACACTGGGCCTCATAGGCCGTAACCCCACACCATATATCCCTGAGTCCCAAGTGTCCCAACTGTCCCACAACCCCACCCATGTGTGGGACAGCGCTGCCCACTAAGATGAAGTGTATAGGTGGTGCACTTGGTGACTTGTATAATAACTGCCCGGTGCTCCTGCTACCGGGTGCACAGATGACATTTACTTGGAATCCCTTGCTCCAGGAGATGATCCAAGATGCCTCCGCCTCAACGGTGGGTGGCTCCCGCATGGAGTGATCCACCTTTTATAATGTCTCGTATCTCTGCTAACGCAGAGGATGTTATATCTTCACGCAATTCACCTTCACAGCAATTGCTAGGAAGGTTATGTTTCCTGGCTGGACCCTCACTTGTCTAGGTTCTACAGGACCCTGTCCCTATCTTAGGGGAGTCCCTGCAGTAACCATAAGCTGGGGGTGAGTAGGGCCTTAGCTGGGGCCTAAGGGGAGACTTCTGGCCTAGTGCAGGAGGCTACTTTCCTCCCTGCACAAACACACCCTCCCCTCTCTGTGTCCTAGCTCCTACTGACACTCTCACACTCTTGCTCCACTGTCAGCTTCCTGACTCCAGCAGCAGCACGCAGCACATCCTTTTCTGCAGGGGAATCTGTAATCCTTACTCGCTGTCTGGCTGCATGTGCTCTGGGTGAAAGGGCAGTCCTCAGAGGCTGCTGGGAATTGTAGTCCACTCAGGACCTCTTTTACATTGAGGCCGCGTGCATGAACTGTAATGGCCGCCACCGCAGCTAACTGCGCATGTGCGAACTGGGGGATGTCCCTGACTATGGAGCGCCTCTTCCCACATCCTGTAATGGCCGTCGTGTCGCTTCTGGGGCTATACTGTGTGTGCCCGAGCTTCCGCGCATGCGTGATCGCACACAAGATGGCGGCGCCCTGTAGCTGTCACGTTGTCGCAGGTAAGAGCGAGAGAACCGAATGTCTGGGGAGCCAGAGGGGACCTGGCTACATATGTTACTTCCTTTTTTACATTATGAGAGCAGGGGAACCTCATGTATGTATTATACGTAGTTTCTAAGGATTACAAGAGTCCCTTTTTGTTCCCTTCGCACCTGTTTATACTTGCATATTTGCCATTGGTGGTGCTGTCCGTCACTTTTTATAGCCAGCAAGGAATAGGTTATATATATATACACTAGCTGATATACCCGGCGTTGCCCGGGATGTAAATCCGTAATAGGTAGTATTTCTAAATAGGGTAAGAATAGGTTGAGTATTTGGTGGAAAGGTGTAAGGATGTGCTCACCACAAACGAGACGGGACCGCGGTGCTGAGGTGGGATAGGAAATAACGCCACCCACAGCCACGAGGGCACGTCTTGATTGAAGAGTGGTCTGGGATTCCGGATCGGGGTAGGAGAGGTACGGTAGGTAGAGAGACCGTTAGCCAAGTCTGGGGTTAGAGAGAGGGACGTTGTCATTTACCGTAAGCCAGGATCGGGATGCCAGAGGTGCGGAGAGTCGTGTAGCCGTATGCCGAGTTCGGGATGCCAGAGGTACAGGAAGACGTAGCGGAAGCCGGTTCAGTTCACGAGGAAGTCTGCGAAATAGAATAAGGAGGCAGAGAGAGGTGAGAACAACTGGTTCTTTGCTCAGCCAACGAGTCAGTGACTCTGCAAGGTATATATAAGAGAGAGGATCCAATAGCAGCGCAGCAAGGTGGAGGTGTGTGGAAAGGCCAGGTTACAGCAGGTATAGGTCCAGAAGGAGTCCCAGGGGAGGAGCCATAAAGCCCAGCAGCCTGACTGTATTTGGTAATGGCCATCAAAAGAGGTGTTGTGCCTTTAAGAGGCGGGAGCGCCTCCGTGTGGCCGCGCCTCCGTGAATCAGTGCCATCGGCTGCGTGCGCGGACCCACGCCCTGCTCCGAGAGCAGAAGAGAGAGGAAGACGTGCGCGCGCGCGCATAGGAGGAACAGCTGTCGGCGGCTTGCCTCCGGAGTCCACGTGCGCCGCGGGAGACCCAGACGGAGCTGCAGGTAAGTGAGGAGCACGCCGTGAGCGGCGTGACTCCAGAATCCTCACAAAAGGTTGTATAATAATGTTGAAAAGAAACATGGAAGAAAATGTAATACGATGTTGTTTAAAAATGGTTTATTGTAAAGTTATTGTGAGTCGGCGAGTGGCTGAGTGTGGTGTGGTGGTCCCACTATGGTGGGAAGGGGTGTGAGGTGGTGGGTGAAAGGCAGGCACGCCATTCCCTCCCCCCCCTCATACCTTACACGGCGGCCATAGTGGAATATTTGGGGAGGTGGGTGGGAGTCACGTGGTGAGGTGTCCCCACCGCGGCCACCACTGCCCTGCTCCTCCCGCTGGCAGGTCCCGCATTGCACGGCCAAGCAGGTTTGCAGGCTGTGAGGAGGGTGGAAGGAGGTGGTAGGGCTGCTGCGTCGCCCCTGAGGGTTGTGAGGTGATGGGAGCGGCGGCGGCGCTAAACCCCCCACCCGCGCGGCCAAGCAGGGCGCCGCGAGGGGAGGTGAGTTGCGGGTGAGGGGGGGGTGATGATGGAGGGGGGGGGGAGGTGAGGTTTGGGTGAGGGGGGGGGGAGATCGATGTCCTGTGTGATAGCACCCTGTTGTTCCCAAATGGGGGAGGCCCACGCCAGTGCCTGGTCGGTGAGAAGGGAGTAGATGTAGCCAACCCTGGAGACAGAAGACACAAAGCGAGAGGGAGAGAGCCGAAATTGGACGAGACATTGGTTAATGAAACCCCGGCATCCTTGGGGATCCCCCGCATAGTGTCTGGGAGGTGGAATTCGTGGTTCCGGGGCAGACGGAGGTGTCGGAGCAGGACTAGCCGGTACAGGAGCTGCCATGGGTGAAGGTTGCTGAGTGAGGGCTCGAACCTGAAGAGTAAGGGCATGGACGCTTTGCTGCAATTTCTCCGTCCGTTTATCTGCTTGGTCTAAATAAGTCTCTAGTCTGGAAAACAGAGCAGTATGGGCGTTTAAAGTGCGCTCCACCTCAGCGGGGTCCATGTTTGTTGGGCTGAGCATAATGTAAGGATGTGCTCACCACAAACGAGACGGGACCGCGGTGCTGAGGTGGGATAGGAAATAACGCCACCCACAGCCACGAGGGCACGTCTTGTTTGGGGGGGGGGAGGTGAGGTTTGGGTGAGGGGGGGGCTGGCCTCGGGGGTGAGGAAGAGGTGTGTGTGCGTGTGTGCGTGTGTGCGTGTGTGCGTGTGTGCGTGTGTCTCTCCGTCCCTCCTTTGGCCCGTCACTCCGCCTCAGGCCAATGAGAGGTGTGCGGGGGCGGGCGGACCAAGGGAGCAATCTCATTGGCCTGGCCCAAGGTCCAATGGGATTGCCGCTAGGGACACAGGGAGGGACACAGGGAGACACATACAGACACGGAAACATATGACGCTTTCAGAAATATATAGTAAGATATATATATATATATATATATATA
>WSYH01012662.1:0-18416 GCA_036426205.1 Ascaphus truei | reverse complement strand
ACAGGCAGAAATACAGTGAGAGTACCTCCCGTTTCTCACGCAGTCCTGGCACAGAGTTATAACGTGTTTACAGGCGCTAATACAGTGAGAGTACCTATCTCGTTCTCACGCATGTCCATGGGCACAGAGTTTATAACGTGCTTACAGGGCACGTAAACGTGAGATGTGGTACTCTCGTTCTTCACGCATGTCCTGGGCACAGAGTGTATAACGTGTTAACGGCAGTACTATACAGTGAGAGTTCCACCTCTCGTTCTCAGCACTGCACAGAATTGCTGACAGGCATACAAGTGAAGTTACCTATGTTCACGCTGCCTTGGGACAGAGTACTAACGTGTACAGTGCAGTAGTACAGGGTTACCTCTCTTCTCTCCACGCATGTCCCTGGGCACAGGCCCAGTGCTACGTCCAAATGACAAAACATACATGGTAATAATTACAAGAAATGATGCTTCAGTGTAAATAATAATGCTAATGCTAATGCTAATAAAATATGTTTTTTTAGTTAGAAATTTTAGCCAAAACATCATAAGCTTGCACACCAAATCGTCAAGGTAAACCATACTAAGTGCAAGTCCTACACTACACTGCATTTGTTCCCTATACCTCTGTATGAGGGGGAAGAACCATAATAGATTCATTACCTGCAGCAAGAGGAGAAGATCCACCATTAAAAAGGGGGAGGTGGCGTGAGCTCTGGGGGAGGTGCCACAACCTCCATACAACTGATTCCAGTCAGAAATTAAGAGGAGAAGATCCACCATTAAAAAGGGGGAGGTGGCGTGAGCTCTGGGGGAGGTGCCACAACCTCCATACAACTGATTCCAGTCAGAAATTAAATTAACACACTGGGCACCCCCGTGTTTGTTTGTATTCATGTGCCACAAAAGCCCAGTTGCACTCTATGTGGCATTACATATAGTCGATTAGGTGGGTGTGGGCGTTTGAGCTTGCTGGGCTTTAATTTAATTTCTGACTGGAATCAGTTGTATGGAGGTTGTGGCACCTGTTTGTTTGTATTCATGTGCCACAAAAGCCCAGTTGCACTCTATGTGGCATTACATATAGTCGATTAGGTGGGTGTGGGCGTTTGAGCTTGCTGGGCTTTAATTTAATTTCTGACTGGAATCAGTTGTATGGAGGTTGTGGCACCTCCCCTAGAGCTCACGCCACCTCCCCCTTTTTAATGGTGGATCTTCTCCTCTTGTTTGCCCGTCATGTCATCTCTGGAGGATGTCCTGTCCCCTATGTCTAGAAATATGTCTCTGGGTGTCTTTGATCTCGCACAATCCCTTGTGCTCAAGCAGGGTCCTGTGGACATGCTTCTCTTTCTCTGCTTTCCCGTGGCAGCTCCAAATATCAGCTCAGGAATCGTCCCTTCCTGGTCTCAGAGCAGGCGATTTCACAGAGCATTTCCGGTTTTAGACCCTTGCCAAGAAATCCTGAGACCAATCTCGGCATACTCGTGAGATGCCACGAAGGCTGTATTGGCCAATCGTCTTAACATAGAGGGGGGGGAATGAAGTGTGAGTTGAACTCGCAGACGTAAATGCACACGCCTGAGTTCCATTCAATCAATGACCTACACTGTGTTATCCGAATGGGTTCATTCAGGTCTGGCTGCAGAAAATTTTCTCACAGCGTGCTTGCAGATATCTCGCGAGCCTTGGGACTGTTTATGCCGAATTCTCAAGGGAAAGCAGTCTCCAACTGAAGTTCAGCTGTAGGATTCCGTACCATGGTCCCCCTATTGGGAGCGCTATTGGGCGCTAGAAAGTATTAACTTTCCCCCCCCAGTTGCAACCCCAGAATGTTGAGCATCCCAAAGCCCCAAAAAGCTGGAACCCTGATAAAATGCAAAAGTCTAGACTCAATTTGGGTTTCTTGTATGATATTCGGGATGAGATGGGGTTACTACTATTGGATTGCGACTGTGGTGAGTAGGTCATATACCTCCCTGATGCCCAACCTTACAACAATATAGACAGTCATGTTTGAGTGGTACACACTTGAGAATAACCATATTTTCACAGCACATTATTTTTGTTTATCATTACCATAACAGCGGCTATGGTGGACTCCGGGGTGACCATACATTGTCTCATGAATCTGATTTAAGCGTCCCATTATACCCAGATAATGTTTGAGAATTTTTATACATGGTTCACTCCCTGTACAATATGCTATGGCTCGCATGTACAGAGGTACGCTGCTTGATCAAACCTCCAAACAACTGCGGCCAGACATACCAAAATTACCAGGCCCTCTTTTATAGATCTTAAGACTTGGTTTGGCTCCGTTGCCGAATGAGTAAACCGTACTCCAACACTGAATCCCGATTCCACAAGAGAAAGTCTGTTTAGTGTTTTTCCCATTCACCATCCTGATTTGGCTCTCTGAGAAATGCAAAAAGCTAAAACAAATACATGACAAAGGGTATGACGCGAAAAAGAGTTACTAAATGTCTAAGGCGAAGCATGTTGAAAGTCATATAATATGGACTGTTAGAGGTAGTTTGACTTAGTAACCAGAAGCCCCGATGGAGACCAGCAGGGCGAGGTGGCACAATGAAAAAGTATTTTGGAACATCCTATACATTTCAAAAGACATCTTTTGCCTCTGTTCAGAGAAGTGTCGCTTCATAATGCATGTGTACACATGGGAGGGAACAGTATGTGACATCGATAAGAACTATCGAATAAAAAATATTGTTGAACCCACAAACAGGCACCCTGAACTCCAAAAACTGGTGCACTCACAGTGGTTATGTGTGTGACGTCACACCCAGATTAACACCTGATCACCAAGTGCAAATGCTGGAGAGACGATACCAGAGAGCTGTGAGCTAGGATCTGTCAACTGCTGATCCTGGCAGCTCAAATACCAGGAGGGGAAGAGCTGATTAGAGATGATTTGTATTAGGGTTCCTATTCATTGCCACGTGGCAAGTCCCTTGCCCTATATTTGTGGGCATATAATTTACCACAGTGACAATCAATGGCATTTATAGTCTGGAATGTTGTTTTTTATTTAATTATTTGTAATGAATTTAATTTGGGTGGATGTTTTTTTTTATGTTGCCCTTTTCTTGCCATTGTGGCAATCCTTGCCCCTAAAAACATTGTTTTCATAGCTTACCACAATGACAATTCCAAGTGTAAGCGGGTGGGTGATGGGTATTTTGCCATCATTTGGGTAGGGGGAAGGGGGATTAACCCCGTAATTCCATGCGTTAAGGTGTTTAACAGATGACAAGCCATTAGTTAGTTTTTTTTTTATTTTATTGTCGTTGCCCCCTGAGACGCAAGAGAACCGAATGGACTAGGATCGCCTGCATCACGGCAGGGTAAGTGCAACTTTTATTTACTACAGTACTGCTGTTAATGGTTAATTTAATGGCAAATGCACAATTATCCGAATCGAGATAATCCAACTTTGTGGCCCATTTATTGGTATTGGTATGGGTGATTGGTGTGAGGGGAGTTGTTGGGGGTAGAAGAGTGGATATAGGGTGTCCATTTGTTGCCATTGGGTGTTATATCTGTTCTCCCATTGAAAGCTCTGGTAACCACATGTGGGCAATCAATCGGTGGGGGTACAGGGGGTGGCATCAGGTTAAGTTGCCCGAACGTGTGGGTGGTTAGTCTATCGTGAGTGTTGCAGAAGGGTCACCCCCTTCATTACGCTTGAATCAGTATTAACCACTAAGTAATGAAGGGTTAGTCCCTCGCACAACCTTCCCCAGAAAGGCCTAACCACCCCCCTGGGGCAACTAGTCCCCTTCACCCAACCCACTCTACCCCCACAATTACAGTTATTGTACTTTGGTTTAACCCTTCATTACCTTAGCATCTAGGACGCTAATGTAAATGAACTGCACTTTTAGTTTAATTTTAAATGACATATTATGAGCATTGGCTCTTCCTACTGAACTGCAATCATTCAGCCCCTTGGACCCAAGATACAATCCAGTATGGGGTGCCAGTTATCCCTTCCATGTTTAATTCTCCCGCAATCACGTGAGCAGGAACATTTAAACTTGTGGAGATACCAACACCCCCATACTGCAAAGGTGATGAAAAGTTCGCAAGCTAATAAATTACCCAATTCCAAAAAACGTGAAAGTGATAGGTGATGTCTAAAGTAAATACGTGACCTTTATCTAGAACAATGGAGCCATCGCAGCTGTAGTTGTAGGGATGCTCAAACACCCCTAAAGCTTACAGATCAAACCAAAAAACACACAGCAGACACCGCATAGTGCATTATAAATTTATATTGGACACAAACAATTAAGTGGTGTACGTACGTGTGTGTCATCAAGGTAAGATAAACCATCATTTCGGGATATTGTTCCCAAACAACCACGTGGAAGCCGGATTAATGTCATCAAGGTTTTTTGGATCTGCTCCTACTAGATCATCTTGTTCCTGTTTGGTACGTAATGAGTCTTTCAAGTCCCGTTCACAATATGAGAGTCCCAGCAATCCGCATCTCACACAAGAATTGGCTGCTTCAAATAGAACTCCACGCCCAGCTGGATTCCGCTCGCTGTCCTCCGTCCAGCACTTCCGGATTGTGACGTCACTGGAGGATTTCACCGGGTACTTCTTCGCAGGTTTGCGATCATCTCACAATATTGGGCATTGTCTTAGGTAGAAACTATGCACACTAGCACCCTTTGTTCCAACGCGTTTCGAAACCAACACGGTTTGCTCATCAGGGAATAATCAACAGAAGAATCGAGGATTGAAATACCCCCCTGCCAATACCCCCATTGGTCCTCAACGGATGTCTCCACCAATGAGAAGAGGCGTGGGGGGGGGTGGGGGCTGAGTCCAAAGCCTGGTTACACAGTCCAACAGTTGTCAGTGACAACATAACAAACAAATTAAAGCTTTATTAACCTCAGGAAATATTACGCTAAACACAGACAGAGAATAACATCCTACACAACGATTGACGGCTCTAGGATACTAAGAAAAGGTGTTGAGTTATCGTGTCAGAGATAGAACTGGACAGCATATACCATATATCCAAGTTATGCTCCCAGAGTCCCATATATCCTAGGGTTAATGCATACTAATGACTCCAAGAAGAAGCACCCGAAATATAATTTGGACAATATAAAATAGCACAATCTAAAATATACTACAAAAACATATAAATTAAGTAACATAAAATAAATTAACTATAAAAAACGGGACATTGGAGTAGCAGGAGTACTATTGCTAAAATACATTATTGATATATCGACTAAAATATATTTCTACAAGGTGAATAAAAAAGATAATGGACCAGCCCAAACTCATGGGATTCATCAATCGAGACCCAAATATCTATGTCCTCATTCAGAAACCCCCGATACAGAGGTTCAGTGTTATGTATCCCAAAGGTTTCTGCCTATACAGTTCGTTTTACCCTATCTGTGCTCCTCTCCTCCCCTTTTCTGTTTCTTGGGAATATATGTAATCCCTTTAATAATAAGGAGGAAGGGATCCCCATTATGACATTGTGGCATACTGTTTAGATAGACGATATCTCATAAACCCCTCTTCTAATATAGCGTAAGATATTTTCCTGAATACCACTTTTAAGGGCGCTTAGTGCGTCCACATAAAGTAGGCCACACGACGCCACTCGATTCTAAACGATAGGTGCGAGTTTACGAAATGAAGTTCATTGATTGTTAGTAGACTTCTCCATTTGTATTAACCGTACAATAAATGATTTTCTTATTTGGGTTGCTAATGTTTGCATACCAGCACTTTCCACACTTGAAATTTCCCAATAGTGTTGCGTTTAACCATTTTTTGTCACCACTCAACATTTCTTTATGTTTATCTCGCTTGGTGATATCAATGTTTTTTAGATTTTTTTTGCTTTTCTGCTGGAGATAAATTTGGGAATCAGAGATGTGGGCACCCAGTAATGAATCTTTGAAAAAGAATTGACCAGTGTTTTTTTTTTTTATAATTTTCTCAATTTGCAAATCTTGCTTGATTAAGTTGGTGATAAACTTTTATGTTTCGACATGTAGGTTTTAAAAACGTGTATTTCTTTTCTATTTCCCACTTTCCCTCGCTTCCACTTTCTCCAGATCGTTTATTTAATTTTCAGCATATCCCCTCTCCCGTGAAAATTCGGATGTCATTTTTTTTGCCTGTTCCTTCAAATCCCATCCAGCTGCATTTTTTTTTCTAATCTATAGAACTGCCACCAGGTATGTTCTTGTCAAGTGTTCTTGTTGATACTTGTGGCTAGTAGAGTTGTTTGAGTCCACCTCCTTAAAATAGGTTTTGTCCCACAAGTTTCCCCTCAGTTGAGACTCGGCAAGACTAAATCTCAAAGTTTATTTCCCTCTCGTTGTCCACATGTTGTAAGGATAGATGCTTATTATTTTTATTGATTTGTTTGTATTTATTGTACTTATTTCGTGCTTCTCTTCTTTGGAGTCTATTAGTAGCATTCCCCATAGGATAATATGGGAACTCTGGGGTGGGGTGTGGGGATGGGGAGGGCAAAGGACAAAACCAAAAAAGAGGATCCCCCCATTCTTTTTGCGCCCCGCTCCCCACCCCTCCCGCCCCCCCCCCACTTTCCTCTCCCTCTCCCCCCCCTTCCCCCCCCCCCCCCCGTCTCACCCCTTCCCCCTTCCTCTCCCCATTCCCGGCCCACGCCCTCCCGCCCCGCCATGTCTGTCTATCTTTTGGCGGTTTGCTTTTCTTCTTTTTTTTCGGGAATCTATCGACTTATGGGCCTTCATTTTGTTTGAATTGATGTGAATGTAATTCCGCGTTGTTTAAAATTAAAGAGTTTATGCTGAGTTGGACTTTAAATTACTTTTTGGAGTGTTTTTTGTTATTTTATGTTTGTTCTCAGCGATAAATGTCGTGGTTAATGGTTCATAACTTGTCCTTTCTCAGTCTCTGTGCTTGTTCACTACTAATTTCTTCTTATTTTTATTTTTCTGTCAGGTGATCTGTGTATTCTGTAAGTCATGTTTGTTTTTAACGATGGTAGAGTGTCGCTGAGGGGGAGTCTCAGGTCGCGTTTTATATACTGTCGGATTTTGGCATTGATGGAAAGGTTGTGTATTTCGATGGGTGTATGAGAGGATTTCGTTTGGCCGGTGGGGAATTCGGGATGCAGCGGGTTTCTGAAGTCTCCGGAGGATAAATAGGGAGTAGGGAGGTGGTAAGCGTCGACAAAAATGAGTTGAGTTTACTTAGGATATAGTAGAGTGGGTTTGAGGTTGATAGGTTGTTTGTAGGAGGGTATCGTAACGTGAGGTTGTTGATTGGGGTGTGCGGTTTACGGTGGTGGAGGTGAATGGGTGGGTGTAAGGGCGGAGTGGGCGCTGGGATGAGTTGGGAAATTTCTGATAAGGTGACGACTGCCAAGGTTAGTGTGTAGGTGAAAGTATGGCGCTGAGGAGACCAGCACAAGCCACGTCCCAGAACAGGGCGTAAAAATGGGTGGAGAGTTATGGTCTGGATTTTTTACCGGGTGGTATTTCTTGTAGTTGAGAAGTTGGGTTCGGGGAATGGGGGGTTTAAGAGAAATATGTATCGTGAAGGAAAAACTATGGGATTGATGTAGGAGGTTTCAAGGGGTTGGGGGGATCTAGTTTTGTGGGAAACTGAAATATGGGTGGTAAGAAAGGAATTTGGTCTGAGTTAGGGATGGGATAGGTATGTTTCATTAATGGTGGTGTTCGAGGGTTTGAAGGAAAGCTTATGATTCAGGGGGTGGGGTTATGGGAGTCGCAGTGGGGAGGAGGGAAGGTTGGGCTGGGAAGTGTGAGGAAGAAGAAGGGGGGTAGGGGTGGGTGGAGTGGGGTTTGCGGCAGGGGTGTGGATGGTGATGGGAAGTATGGAGGGTATGGGTGGGGTGGAGATTATTATCTTAGGGTGGCCTTCAACCCCTCGTCTTCTTATGTTGGAGCATTTAACTTTGTTATGATCCTTGTCTTCTTTCCGTTCTATCTCTACACGAACACTACACCTTCTTCTTATATCCTAGAGCCCGTCCAATCGCCTTTGATCCATGTATTCTATGTCTGTGTTAGCCTTACTAGTTTCACTGATGTTAATAAATTTTAATTTGTTTTGTATCTGTTTGTCACTGACAACTGTTGAGACTGCGGTACCAGGCTTTTGGGTATCTCGGTCTGGTCCCCGCTCTTCTCCATTGGTGGAGACGTCGTTTGACGGACCAATGGGTATTGGCGTGGGGATTTCAATCCGTCGACGTTCAACTTTTGATATTCCCTATGAAGAAACCTGTTTGTTCGAAACGCGTTGAAAGTGTTCTAGTGTGCTAGTATTCTACCTCAATACCTACCGTGCCCCAATATGTGAGCTCGAAATCCGGCCACCGCGCGAGTACCGGTGAATCCGTCCAGTGACGTCACTAATCCCGGAAGTGCCTGGGACGTAGGACAGCGAGAGGAATCCATCTGGCGTGGAGTTCCGGTTGAGCAGCAATTCTTGTGGTGAGCTCGGAAATGTGCTGGACCCCTCCATATATTTGAGCAGGGAGCTTTTGAAATACTCCTTACTTAACTCAACATGAACCCGATATCACGAGCAGATTCCAAAACCTGTGATGACCTCTAATCCGGCTTCCACGGGGTGTTTGGGTAACAATATCCCTAAATTATGGGTTTGCTTACCTTGATTACGCACCCTGACTGACCCACATAATGGTTGGTGGGCATAGAATGAAATAATGCACTTGAGCGTGGTGCGCTTGTGTTTTATGTGAGTTTTTAAAACCCTATATACGGCAAGGCCTGTAACTTGTGAAGGTGCACTAAGGGTGTCATAGGGATCCCTCCGGGGCTGAAATGATTGCAGTTAAAATAAACTAAATCCCGCCTGATTGCCTGTTAAGGGGCCGCAAGCAGAGTGACTGATTATGATTGTAACTTGTCCCACTGCACGTCCGCTTACGACTGATGCACCTGGAATGATTCGCAGCGGGTGTCCCATTCAGAAGCAGCAACCGCCCAGAATGTTAATTCCTGATGGGCCCATTAGTCTGGTTGCGGTGATTCCATTCCCACGGTCAGCGAACGTGCCAGGACGTAACCTGAGTGCGATTCTGTACTGACCACACACGACCAACCACCAACATGCTAACATCTGTATGTCCTGGGCACGAAGTCAAGTTTGCCACCATTACAAATTACAGTTACCACCATGTTTAGAGTAGGAAACAAAGCAAAGTCTGGGAAGAACTTAAACAGGAAGCGATAGGAGGATATCAAATATTTACACCATACATTTTAAAAAAATATGAACATTTTAATCATCACTTAACATTTTTCTTAAAAATGTGATGACCACATCAATGCACTCAATATGTGTTACTTAACCAAACTGTTTTAAAAAAACACAATTAAGTGTTGAAGTAGTTATGACTTTTTCACCAGAGAGAGAATATCCCTAGTGTAGATCCACAGGTCCCGAACACAGCTTCATTCACCACCCCCGCAATCAATAGCCATAAAAGGTAAATCTGCAGACATGGATCTGGTAGTGACTGCAATAAGCACCACAGTGCTGTGTACTTTTACTGTCCTAACTTATGCGGAACTAAGAGGCGGTGGAGGGTGGGGAGAGAGTGGCCAGGTACTCTCCCAGCACTAGATGGGGAATGCAGAAAATCACCCTGTTCTCTGTTGCGTCACTGCATGGATGATCTGTCAGTCAACACCTAAAGTGCCGATCCTGCTTCACTATATGTACCAGGTCGCTGAGGGGGTTAGAGGGGATTTGAGGTAGCGGTTGGAGCACTGATTGAGAAAGGTGGCTATGGCAGCAGTATGGGTAGGAAGAGCGTTAGAGTTTGGCGGAAGAGGCTGGACTCTGTCCGCCCCTCTCTCCATTATGTCAGTGGAGGAATGCCTGTGTGGCATGGATGTCAGTGTGCTGTGTAACATTGTATTTAAAAATATCTACGTGTCTTGCCTTGTATCAGTGTGTTTCAAGTATGCTGTCTGTCTAAATCTATGTGGCAGTGTGGCTCTGTGCTATGTGGGAGGGGCATTTTGAGGAACTTGCCCCGGCCCCAAAAATACCAGTTAACCGCTGGTCCTATCCATTTTATCCCCTAAATCCTTTGGCCTGCGCATTACCTTTATACAGCTAAGCCTGTGAGAGAGGAAGGGACAGAACTGGGATCCACTTAGAATAGGCATTTATATTTGCTGTACTTGCTAAAAGAGGAGGATTTAAATGTCACATGTTTCTCACCCACCAAACTAATTGTTTTGAAATTTTCATGAAAGTGTACCTGGTTTCTCTTTGTAAATAGCATCAAAACATTTCGTAAACATAATTGTAATGTTTGAATTTTAAACAAAATTTACGCCGTAAATATCATAGTTTTGGTAAAAAAGTGACAAAATCCTCACAACACAATTCTAAATTTTAGCTATCCCTGGGTCTTATTTTTCCTCTTCTACTGAACCTTTCTTCTTCTTTCTGCACAAACAATCATTTCATTCATGTCAATGTAATGCTGTAATACGCCTGACAGACAACATAAATAAGTTGGGTAGCGGTCACCCCCATTACATTTCTGCCAGCTAATTAACAGATCAGATATCAGCAAAGGGCAAAACTGCTTTCATAGCCATAAACATTTGACAAAGCCAGTTCGGTGACTTCTCTGTCTTCCATATAATAATTATTTTCTCTGAAAGGGAACATAACTCTTATAGCTTTCCCAAATTTGAGATAAAATGCATGGTAAGCTAATTCCTTTCACTCAATCAACTCCACATATCTTAATGTTTACATTTTCAGGATGGTATACACAAAGCTAGGGACAAATTACGAATATAATTAGATATTTGGTGGGTCTGCACAGGAAACAACAGCCATGGATCAATGAATAAAGATAAATAATTTAAGGGGTGAAAAAACAACCGCAAAATCTGTTTACAAACCAAAATACAATTATTGCAAGCCTATGCAGGACAATTTGAGATTCGAAAGCAAGCAGCCAGTCATCGATCAAAACTGCAGACAACATATCATAAGATCAGCACACCCTATAAGTTCGAGTAAATAGCGTTTAAAAATACATTGGAAATATTGCCTTTTAGGGGAGAAGATATATATATTATAAGTGTATACTTAAAAACAGTGTCTCGTTGAATGTTATCTGTGCTGGTCCTTCCACATCCCGATGTGATGTGTTTTTAATGGCTATGGTTTTCAAATGGTTACTGAAACAATGGTACGAAAGTGGTATGTGTTCAATTGGAAAGATAACTGAAGAGTAGCCCAGCAGTATAACAGAAATGCTCTACACAAGGTGTGTGTGGAGTGAGAGGAGGAATTAAAATGAGTGTGAAGGTGGTGTGGAATGTGATGAGTTTGTAGCAAGCCAATTAAACAGTGTGTGGGATACTATGTGGTCCCTATTTGGTCTAGGGATGGAAATAATATAGAATCTACATCTATCTTCCATCCCTGATACACGCAATAGTGACGACGACATAGTATCCCACACACTTATTACATTGTTGCTAAACAAACTCATCACATTAATCCACACCACACCCCACCATTTATATCCCCAGTCTCACAACCCACACACAAAACCTTGTGTAGAGCATGGTTTTTATACGTGGGCTCCCTTTCATTCTTATTCACACTGATACACAGACACACTCTTTCTTCACTGCTTTCAGTACACCATAATTAACAGAACACTCATAGCACACTAAAACACAATCCCAGCATCGGGGAAGACAAACACAACAGATAAACATTCCAAGAGACACTAGTAATTTAAGTATACCTTGCTTCATTCAAATTGTAACAAGCAAAATACGCCGATGAGAGAGATAGTGTTCTCGTCGAAGCTCGGAAGCGAAAACAAATAAAGCATTTCACGTTGGACGACAGAAACGTATCATCTATTTATTTTTTTGATATATGTATATAATATATATATATAATATGATATAGGAATAACGGTATTCTGACCGGCCCGTGACCCACCATCACATGGCCCTCTGGCTAACCGCCCCATTAGATGTGGCTAGATTATGGTGGCCGCTTACGCGCAACAAGACTATAAGACCCCCTCATTGTGTTTGGATAGAGGACTGTCCGTGGAAGGCACCTAGTAAGTGGTGGCACAGACGTGACGATTCTACCCGTATGTTTTGGAGCAGCTCACCGTCAACACAACAATACTAGAGATGTACCGACTGTCGTCACACAGGAAGAATATCTATTGCAGTGAGCGACCTCCAACCGTGCTCCTCTAGGAACGACATTCACTCCAACAATAAGGGATGACTACTGAGAGGGTTGGTGAATTGAGACCTTCGTACCTGATGAGCTGCCAATCTCGTCGTAGCATGTCTACAAATACCACTACATGTCAGTCAGTGAAGGTCCCTTGTGAGGAGAACGTAATTGCCTGTGAGTGCCCCTCTAAATTTCAAGCCCTGCATGTTCGCGTATGACAACCACATAAAGTTAGTCCTATAGGATTCTAGCCCTGGGGATCCATGCCCTGACACAACGTCTCCTCTTCTGGACTAAACAGTCATCGCTAACTGTCACGTTACCCGTATGACGATAAATCCTAAAATAATAGACTACGAAGAACTGACCTCACGAAAAGAACAAAAACTTCTCGGCCACAACCTAATCGAACTAGACTCATACATCTGCAATACTCGATGTAGACAGAAAGGCAAGATTCTGCTTCCTTCTATAACACTGCTGGGACTGACACAACCATCTGACAAATCACTAACGCAGTGAAAGGTTCAGAGCATTGAACACATCCATCCTACACAGTGGCAAAACCCCGAACGCACCGAGGACGTATGAAGGGACAAACCTCCATATCTACTGCTGGCATGGCCCACACTTACCAAAAAAAGGAGGAAAGGGAGAAAAAAAAAAGAGAAGAAGCCTTACTAGTCAGCAGAGAGATGACTGAAGAACCATTTACAATGACCGCTACATTCCTCCCCACCTGGGAAGATCCATCGTCTCGCGGGACCGATAAATTTGATATAAACACCCCTTTTCCAGGAATGCACTGAAACACAAACACAACTAACAATTAGGTGTAAGCTTCACATACATATTACCATAAGTATCTAACAACATGTCTAACGTACATTCCGAGCACAGACCCAGCCAGGCCGACCAAGCAAATACCACAACCCGCGACAATAATCAATTAGTACCCAAACCCTATAATAGTGACTCGGGTCAGTGGTTCTTAACCCTCTACTAAACGCAAGCTCCATGTCCAGCCCGTTGACATTAGTGCCTGATTGTAGTCCCGCATCTCGGGCCTATAATGTCATCCAAAACTAATGTTGTAAATGTTTCTCTAAAATAGCCTCATATACCAAGAATGCAGTACTAAGTTGCGACTTATCCGCTTAGCCTCGGGCCTTCTTCCACTACCACTGCACTTCCTCTTACCGCCTAAGTACATTAATCAATGGCCTCAGGACCTAATGCACCTTCCCTCTGTTTTCCTCTATTTCATTCCATAAAAAGGCTCAGGGACAACGGAGTATCAACAACCGTGGGGATATTATATGAAACAGAAGCCATTAATAAGTAGTCCCGCTCGGCCACTACTTTCGACTAGGTCTAAGGCAGCCTTACCGCCCTCGCCCGGTAACCCACAGATAGAGGGGCTCCATGCCGGGTCCAACTTAGTTGAGGCAGAAATGCTAGTGACCCCATGGGTTCTAGCTCCGCTATGCTCGACCGATAGCCCACAGCACCTGCACTCTCTCATCCGCTTATGGGCTCAGTTGAAAATTGAACTCTCCCGGAGGACAGCCCACCAGTAATCCACTACAATCGCTCTCGTTCCGGATAGACGGAAATCGAGTGCGGTCCATCCAAATAGCGATACAACCTTCTGAATGGGGCCCACCAAGCGGTGCTAAAAACTCGAATCTATGTGACCAACCGACCTGACTTTTTTATCTCCTCCAGGGAAATCAAACCCGCCTGATGACCGTTCAGATACGCGTCTTAACAGACCACTCTATAAGATCCAACTGGCGAAGCTTTTTCATTCACCGGTTCAGAACTGCAGGTGAGCAGCCACCGCCTAAACCCCATGAAGCCACTCTCAACGCTCTCCCCTCAGGAACTTCCAGAGAATCCTCCCCTCACGTCGCGACCACATGCGCTGATTCTTTCCCCAGTCCCGTCTCTTCCTCCCCCCACCCCAAGGTTGTTCCAAAATAAGTTTCACAGGCTAGGCGGGGACCCGAATGGAACAGGTAGCAGGGCAAGAAGCTTTATCTCAGAACCGATGGGATGGGGCTAAGGGAGTGAGTAAACAAGTATACGCACACCCGGGTTTACAGACCCGTTCCTGGTGGTCGCCTTAACTGTCCAATGAGAGTAGGGACCTGATACACCGTGTCCTCAAGTCCTGCGGATCGCCATAACGCAACTCCTGGGCAAATTGATGGGTTATCGGAGGGCCTTGCCCGACCGAAATCACCGAAAGCGATTCGCTGCAAAGAATCGTTCCCCAGCGTGTTCCGACTGGAGGGATCGGCCCAACCAAAAATGAAGAAAAGAAAAGATTGATCTCCTCCCCGGATACCCAAACGAAGAAACGAAGAGCCAGACCATCTGGGGTGGGGAAACCGAGAAACCCATGCGGGACATCTCTTCCGCGTGACGACTCCGGAGCTCCGCCGCGCCTCACCGGAAGTGAGGTTGCTGTCTCTTCATCGTGCGCCTCGGGTCACTGCACGTGCCTTTCCTCCGCTCGCTCGCTGTCTGCCCGGGCAAGGTACGTATGGGGCTGGCTTGCTCTTACTAGTCCCGAGGGGCGTTGGCGTCTCTCTCCACCTCCCCGTCGCCGCCAGGTCCTGGATGGCGGAGACTTTGCCGTTCTCTCTCGGCTGGCGGCCGCTCTGCGGGAGACCCTGTTTTCCACACTGCCACTCCACCCCACGGGGTGCGTCCGTCCTGGTCCCTCTGGATCTTGATTTTCGCCAACCGCTAAGCCTCCAGAATCCTGCTCGGAGTAATCTCCCTTCCCTGATCTCGGTCACCGACGTGGCTAAAGTCTTTTCTCTCTGCGCGAGTCGGGGAGTGACCCGACTCCGCCTCGTCTCTACTGACCCAGCCGACTTGGTCGACTCCAGTCCCCTTCTCCGGGTACTCCCTGCACGGCTGATCCCAAGTGCGGCCAGGGGACTCGCGGAGGCGCTTAGCCGTATCCCCGGGTGGTCAGCGGTTGGATAGGTAGATAAATGTGTAGGGATGGCCACAAATATAATGTCCCGTCAATGTGGGCCAACCCGTGCCCGCGTGTTGACAGTCCTCCGGGCAGCCCACCATGTAGGCGAGCCGCGACCACCTCCTCGGTGTTAGTCACCCTATACTACTTAGCCCGCCGGGTACTCGTAGGGCCTGGGTGGAGACATAGTTTCCCACAGCGGAGGGCAAGGCCATTCTTTTTGTAGGACCACTTTCATATGGGTCTCTCCAGGTAGTGGTCCGTCTCAACTGACTGGGTGGAGTGTCGGTAGAGCTCTGGGCCAGCCCTTCTCTTCGGCTCCATCTCTTCCGCTGACATAAGCTGGAACCCTCCCCCAGGGTGGCAATTATGGCGGATCCCACAAGGGATAGCGTGCCCTTAATTAAGAGCGCCGCCTTTCTCAGTCCTGGTGGCGCGGTCTGCGTTTTCGCGCCAGTTTCCTATCAGGTGGGATTCCTTGGGCCCGACTAGTTCCCCCCCTTCTCCTCTGCTGCTTTTCGTGCAAAATATCCCCTCCTTTTTGCACGTTACCGGGGCGGACTCCGCGGCCGGAACTACTTCGGTATGGCGCAGTCTGGATAATCAGTCCCTGGCCCCGTGGGTGCATTCCCACCGGCCATAGTTGAAAGTCACTCCCCCCTGGGGAAAATCAGGGGAGGGTCCCTAGACTAAGCGGTTGACTCAGCACAGGGGCCGAGTGAGTCACTTGTCCTGAAGGCGCAGCCATAGCTTTCGCGCATGGCCCCCCATCAGGGCGGGGCTCTCTGTTCGCCTGCCATTCCCGCCAGCCTTTGCAAGTTCTGTATCTTAGCCTTTCTCTGCACTGGCACCTGCGGTTTCCTAGCACGCGGGAACCGCCATTGTGGTTGGCTTTGAGCCCAAAGTCAGGTTTGTTTGCTCTCCCTCCGCGGGTTCCACCCATTACACTATGTCCTCACACCTTCAAGGGTGGCCCCTCGGTGTCCCAGACAGGACAAAACGGGGCATCCACGGCCTTCGCTCCACTCCAGAGCAGATTGGTTAAAGGACAACTCAGCGACGTTTGCTCTTCAGTGTGGCGCACGCCACGGGTGCCTTCCCCATCAGCCTCTGGTCGCCATTTGGTTTCTTTCTCCGCCCGCACGCGGATCCCCCATTCTCTCTAACAGTTATCTACATTGGGATCCGCTCTGCGGGGCATCCTCCACACCATACAATAAGATTGCTCAGATGCCCACCACATGTGTACCTGATCTAGGCTGGACCCATGTTGCACTACCTACAGGCTAGGCCACTCTCTCAGTGTCTGCTGTATTCCTTCCTCCCAGTCTGTGCTCCCTATGGTAAGTGTCTGGAATGGGCTAGAGTACTCTGGCTCTGCCATGCAGTACTTGTGTCGTCTACCTTCTCTTGGTCAGCCTACGGGCAGACCCTCTCCAGGATTCCTGACCATGTTAACAGGCTATCCTTCTGGCGTCCTACCAACTAGCACTACCTCAAGGTGACTCGGTCATCTTATTCCCGGCTCAGACCCCTTCACTCCTTTCAGGCCCCCTGGTCATCCCTGCGAACTGACAATATCCCGTCAGCCCCCTGACCACCCCTAGTCCGTCCCTACTCATCACAGAGTGGCAGCAGACTCTCTCCCTGTTTCCCAGTGTCCTACTTAGAGCCTGTCTGATACAGATCTGACTCAGCACTCCGCCCAAATGTAATCGTTATTTCTGACTGAACCGTGCCTGACCCACCCACATCTCACATTGGCCCCTGTGTCTAACCGGCCCCCATTACATGTGGTAGTGTCTGGTGGTGCACCTTTTGCAACAGGACTCCTGATCTCCCTCCCGCATGATGGTGTATGGGAGGGACCCGTCCCGACGGCCAGCTGAGGTAGTGTGCTGAGTCTCACCTACTTCCGGTGCAGCGCCTCCCACCTCATCAGGTCCCTGCTCGCCATGGGGGAGGATCCTGTTGAGGACCCTCCGTGGTGCTCCTCTCTGTACATTCACTCCACACATGTACACGAGAGGGTTTTGTGATTGGAACATCTTTATTGCCTAGTTGGCTAGCTGCCCTCGCTAGTAGATTTCTAGCCACTCATGTTCAGTCAGTGCCTCCCTTTAAAAGGTGTAGTTCTCCTTAAATAGGGATTTCCTATCCCCGCAGGGATCTCTGCCCTGTGCCAGGTCCCTGGACACAGTCTCCTCTTCAGTTACTATAACATAACCATCTGCTAGACTTGACCTTAACCCATGACGAATAGAACTCTCCCAAGACTACTAAACTGGACTCAGATAGAACTCTGGCAGAACTACTCTTATACACAGTGCTGTGCCTTATGTACACTCTGGGAGCTGACACCACCTCTGACATCACTAACATGAGTCAGACATGTGACCACTCCCATCCATACACAGGGCACCCCACATGGTGTGAGGGCCAAACCTCCATAATTACTGCTGGCATGCCCACAACTCTACCAGGCCTTACTGTCAGCAGAGAGGATGACTGTAGCCATTTTACATGACCAGATACATATATATATATATATATATATATAATATATATATATATATAATATATATATATATATAAACACACACACGGGGGGTGCCCATGCTACGTTCCAAATGACAAAACATACATGGTAATAATTACAAGAATGATGCTTCAGTGTTAAATATAATGCTAATCCTAATGCTAATAAAATATGTTTTTTTTAGTTAGAATTTTAGCCAAACACTCATAAGCTTGCACACCAAATCGTCAAGGTAAACCCTACTAATTGGCAACGTCCTCATACACTACACTGCATTTGTTCCCTATACCTCTCTGTATGAGGGAAGAACCATAATAAATTCCTACCTGCAGCAAGAGAAAGTCCACCATTAAAAGGGGGAGGTGGCGTGAGCTCTCTGGGGGAGGTGCCACAACCTCCATACAACTGATTCCAGTCAGAAATTAATTAACACACTGGGCACCCCCGTGTTTGTTTGTATTCATGTGCCACAAAAGCCCAGTTGCACTCTATGTGGCATTACATATAGTCGATTAGGTTGGTTGTGGGCGTTTGACTTGCTGGGCTTTAATTTATTTCTGACTGGAATCATTGTATGGAGGTTTTTGTGGCACCGTCCCCT
>WSYH01001286.1:107699-130147 GCA_036426205.1 Ascaphus truei | reverse complement strand
GCGCACACGCCCCGCTGTATCCGCGGCCTAAAGCAGCAGAACGTCGCGCGCACACCCGTTATAGCCTTACCTCTGTAGGGGGTGCCGGTATCTGCAGCCAGGAAACTGTGTGCCAAACATAATGGCGGCGTTAAATGTCACGCAGGCCAATAGGAAGCTGTGAAGTCATGCGCTGTGGCTTCCCATTGGCCAGCATGACCAGGACAGGGATACCGGCACCGCTACGGAGGGAATTATCACTGGAGCAGGGGGTCCCGGAGCGGAAACTAACACAGTTCTGCACCGGAGACCCCCAGCTTCAGTCCTGTAATAATAGTAAAAAAAGAATTTAAAACCCAGTGCGGCTTTAAGGAAAATTATGCATTTAACGCTAAAAAGAGGTGATGTGGGGTAAAGAGCAGAACAGGCTCAGAGGGCAAGATACTAATATTATAGGAGTTAAAATCAGAGAGGCTTCTGGGGGAGATTGCTGATTTAATGTGTGGTCAAACATCAGATAAACAGGGATTTATGTATCAATTTCCTTTCCCACAAAGCGCCTCTGAACGTTTGCCATATTGAAAAAAATGTTAAACAAAACTTTTTCTGTGTGTGTGTGGATATATATATACTGTATATTTTACATGGGGTAATTGGGGTTACACGATTACGAACCCTGAGAGGTTGTAAAGCTTGTAACATATTAAATACTTGATAGTCCACTAAAATGTATCTTACCCCCTCCTCCCCCTCCCTCCTTTGTTACTACATGGAAGAAAGTACCACCAAGTTGTCCCCCCCCCCCCCCCTTCTTTGCTCAATTCTGAGAAGGGCTCAGTACGCGGAGGTACGTATGTCTTTATATAGCACCATTAGTGTACATGGCGCTTCACAGCAGTAATACACGTGACAATCATATACATAACAAATAATACAAATAACAGATGATGGGAATAAGCGCTTCAGACATAAAAGTCACATTTCGGAAGAGGAGCCCCTGCTCCGAGGAGCTTACACTCTAATAGGTAGGGTTAATTTTCTCTCCACCTAAGGAATAAATATAATATGTACAGTCCACATACAGGTGTGATCAAACCTACCTGAGGTAGGGGTTACCTTCAGTTTCCCAGCAGCGGTCTGCCTTTCCCGCCCCGCAGTATCGCGTCCCAGCGCTTTCTCCAGGCACAGAGCGCCTGTCCGTGTGCCTGTCTGTGACAGGATTTCTCTTTCAGCCCCGGGATTGCCACGGGCTGCAGCCTGATTCCCTGAGCTGCCAGGCAGCTGCGCCCCGCCTGCGCCGCTCGGGAAGGAGCTGCCCCGGCTCAGGGCTGCATGCTGCTGTTAGCTGGTGCTCCGGAGACCGCTGTGACGCTGCCCTCTCACAGGCTATGAACAATACTTCCCAATGTTGCTGAGTCCTAGCTCATCACCGCTGATGGCCGTGTGACGTTCGCATTACTGGAATCCAGCTTTTCACGGCATTGATTTTTGGATGCCTTTTGCTTGCATTCTCTGTAGACCGGTAGAAGAACTCTTGTCGGACGCACGCACTCTCACAAGACATGCCTCATTGTACTAGGTCCGCACGTGTAACCCCCCCAATGTACAAGTGAGCGGTGTTTCGTGTCGCCGTTGGCATTTCATGGCGATATACAAAGTGAACTAATGACAATGCTTTAAGTTCCCGCTGTCTGACAGGAGGAGTCGTTCCGAAGACTGAAATCCCTTTTGCATACAGATATAGCATCACAAATCTGGTAGTCACTGATATTAGTTTTTTTCGGCAACGGTCTCCCTGTGCGGCCAATCAGGAGCTTCTCCGTCCCTCTGCCTTCCCCCTTTATGACTTGGTGCTTAAATTTGAAATATAACTATTGCAATGGCGGCGGCGATGGGTGACGTCATCGGTCGCGTCGCCCGCACTATAAGCGCGGCCTAAGACTGAAATCAACTTTTGCATACAGCTATAGCACCATGTATCTCTAACCTGCCGCAGCACATGTGCTGGTGAACCGCGGACCCAACGTTCGGGTGTTCGCCGCGCGGGGTAATGTCCCGTCAGGATAAACACCGCGAGTGTCCCTGCGTCTGAATGGGATTTGCTGCGTTGAACTGTACTTGCGTCTCCTGGCTGCCAAACGGGGCCCAGGCGAGTGCGAATATCAGCACCGTATTTAGCACAGAAAATGTATCCCACTGAACACAGAAAATGTATCCCGGAATTCCACCGTGCGCAATTCTTTTGGACGCTTTGTTGCCTCCATTTTGCAGCTGGGCCCTTTACAAGAGAAGGTGCCACAAATCCCCAGAAGTTAGTCTCAGGTGGAAAACAGAAAAGCCGGCATATTAAAGGAGCAATTCATGCACAGGATGGAAGCCAGGGGTCTGCCGAGCTAGCCCCCATTTATTTCAGCTCCGGGGACCCCCTGCTTCAGGAGATACCTCCGCAGGGGGTGCCGGTAGCCGCTCCAGCTGAGCTAGCTGGTATTTAAAGTTTCATGCTCCCGCGTCACGCCGGCCGATAGGAAGCCGCACCTGATGATGTCACAGCATCCTATTGGCAAGCAGGGCGCAGGATCTTTAAACTTTAAAACCCAGCTATCTCAGCCGGAGCTGATCACAAAATAAACCCCCTGCTTGGATTGCCGCTTTAACCGCGCAGTATAATAGAATCTCGCGGATCTTATCAGCTTTGTATTACCGGACAAGAACAGTCCGAGCAAAAGTACAAACATGTTTTCTTGAAGTTCAAGTCTTCCCTGAAACAAGAATGATCAGTTGGCAGAGATACAGCGGGAAAGTGCTGCCATGTGTTCTCTGTGGAAGGTACTCTGGGTTTTTACTGCAATAAATTAACTTCTGTGAAAGATTCTTGGCCTCGGAATTTTTCTTTGACAGATCCTGACATTTAAAAAGACACCGAAGAACCACAAATATTTCCGAAATTCTTGTAGTTTAATCACGTTGCAATGTTCCCCTGTCTTAAACCAACAGTAAATGTTACAACACCTTTGCCATATTTACACAAATGTCCCCTCCTTACAAAAGGAATATCCTGGCGATAAAAGAAACACAATCCAAGACGCATGTTTTGACAACATGGGAACATCTTAATGTGAATATCAAAGGGCGCGACCTCTGTGCCAGTAACCACCCCAGGAGCCATGAGAGACAGTAATGCTTGTCTGGCTTCCAGCGGGGTAGTATTCAGCAGGTCGTAGTCTCTTCTAGTGCATGGGAACGTACCAGCTCCATTAAATTCTGAGCCTCACATAAACCATAGAATGGGATGTCACAATATATCACATTTAAAGCCATAATGGCCAATGGTGAGCATGTTATAAACACATCAAGATGAGGAATGGAGTTAAGTGGCTCTACTATTTTTGTAAAGAAAGCACAAATGGATTTGTTTTGCATGGGTTTTTTTTTGTAGGAACTCAACACAAATGCATAACATTGGGAACGTCAGGATTCCTTTTTGATGAACCGAGAGGATAGTTCTTCATATTGTTTGTCAAAACACCTGTCATGTTTCAAAAGTTCTGTAAAAAAAAACCCTGTTATATCCATAAGAAAGTCTTGTTGGTCTATTAAAAGGCGTCATAAGTGATGCCAAATATACTAGAACTTTACAAATAACACACTGAAAATGTTGTATGTATGGAGTAGTCACACAATATCACATTATTGGGTGTCGCTTGTAGGGTAAAGAAAGTGTTTCCAATGCTACAATTGTGTTATTCATGTATCATCATTTAACAATAGATCAATAACAAAATAAAAATGTTTTAGTGCCATATACATGGTGATCATATCCATATGTACTCGGACTTAATCACAGCTCTAGTCCTACGTGTAACTAAGGACTTACTGATTACACAGAAATGAATGGGTCAGTACATGTCAAGGCCCAAATGTACTAAGTTCTGTTATTTCACTGGATCTGTTCCGATCAAGCGAATGGGTTGTTAGGTGTCTTATGGAGTAGCACCATTTAGTAAACATGGCCCCTAAACGCCTAGCAATGTATATTGCCTGTCCCACATGGCAACGTTTATTATAAAATAAGTCTGATTTCTACAATAACGAACACACAACACTACCCAGGGAACCTTCCCCCGTACCCTGTACTGACTGGCTTCCACATGTTACCGGATTACATCTCTAATGATAAATGACAAAGGCTGAAGTGTAACCCGGCATTTAGATGAAGATAAATGGTTTCATGCAAATATTCATTATGAAAGGTTAAAGGGCTGTTATTTGACATTGTCTTGGGAAATGAAAAAGGCGCAGTGAATCGTTAACATTGGGAACAATGGGATTTAGGGGGTGTTGGTATTCATAAGCATTCAACAAAAAAACACAAATCCCCAATGCTTCTTCTAATATGACAAAATATATAGTTAAATATTTAACTGTTTGTCTTCTCATAATTACGGGTAATTTAGTGAAACTCTTTGGCCAAAGTGTTGTAAGGCTGCGACCCCGCTATTACAACACTTTGGCCAACGAGTTTCACTAAATGACCCGTGCTTATGAGAAGACAAACAGTTAAATATGTAATTATATATTTTGTCCTATTGGAAGTACCATTGGGGATTTGTGTGTTTTGTTGCAGACATTTGGTCACACCCAGTAACCCTCCTTTTCACACAAATATATATGGCGGCTGGGTGTTGCAGGCATTGTGCGTTTATTCATAAGCATTGTACCATCCCCAAAAGTATATGGAAGCATAGCCACATTTAGGCCGCGCTTATAGTTACGGCGATGGCGCACAGCGGCAATACAAATACACGAAGTCCGTCACGGGAGGCCATAGTGGGCGCGACCGCGACGGCGCTGCACAGCGACCTAAATCGCTGTAGTTAAGGGAATTTGTGATTTACAGCGACGGCCGCGCCATGTGACCGGCAGCAAACCAATCACAGAGCACCTGACTTCTCCCTTGCTGACGTCACCGCCCCTTGCTGCCGGCGAAATCGCACTACTAGAGTGCAGCTTTCGCTATAGCGACGGCGACGTGTGACGTCAGCGGTCACGAGCACCTACAGTAAGCGCGGCCTTAAACAGACATTCTTACACGGTAACATTCTGTTCTATTGCACTTTGCCTCAGGAGACATTTTTGTGAGACGGAAAACCAATGCAGGTAGACTGAGATAACTAAGCCGGCGTAGTCCCACCTGCCCTCAGGAACCTCTACTCACAGGCTAGTGAGGATAAATAGGCACATTCATAACGTATACATGGGACGGACAAGCAACTGCATTTCTGTGACCGTACTCCAATATTTAGCATTGAAACAGTGTCTCCTACTGTTTACACATCAGAATTCTCGACATCGCTCTCTCCTAACATTGCCAGAGCCCACTGGTCGTACATGGGTCTGATCACTCCAGCAGGGTGTGTATATATAGAGACATGAGCGGAGGAGGGAGGGGGACAACCCAGGTAGTAGGACACATTGGGGGTCTATTCGCTTCATCGCTGGAGGCCATTCAACTGAACAAGAGATGATGACTAGCGCACTAGTTTGTCATTACATTGCAGACTCTGCAGGGCAGTTACTCATGTTCCTATTCCCTTTACGATGTGCCATGCTATATAAGAACTACGTCAGAACATTATAGGACTGCTCCCCCATAAAAGGGACGCGCTCAGAGAGCCCTAATGTTTACACTCTGCCATTATAGTGTGTGCAGGAGGACACACAAATCTGGCGGGCCCGTTTCTAACCGTGAGAGATCCATCACCCCAGAACTAATCGCTGCCGGGTTCCCTGCCCAATCCTGTGACACGTACAGCACCAGCAGCTTTTGGTGTCTGATTTATCTCTGCGTTAAGAAAATAACACACGTGTTTTTCACACGTTCTGAACTGGCTTCCACGAAGTGTAAATAGTCGGCATTTACGCAAGACAATAACCGTCGTTTCAACCTGACCGTCTGACCAATTTGTAACCTGTTCTGTACGACTTCCCAGCCCCGCACTCTTACAGCGCGGGAAAACTGATCACGCGTGCGCTTAGAAGTGTTGCGTCGGTAGATATAAAGAAGTGAATCTCCTCCACGGTGTAACATGAAACGGAAGGGGCTGCGTTCGCCCTCATTATGCAGCGCAACCAGTGATTTGCATTCTATTCCGTAGGATGTACGATCGGTATGTCAGTGAACCAGTGACCTTGTCTCTAGTTTGATATATCTTTCCCATCATTATAAACAAGGTATATACAGGATGTTAGCTGCTAGATCAGGGGCGCACAAACTTGCTGCGCTGTGCCCCCCCCCCCTTACCTCTAATGCGTGAACGGAAGCCGACTGAAGCCGGGTAAGTGAGCCGCGCCCCCCCACCAAGTCTCCCGTCCCCCAGTTTGCACACCCCTGGGGTAGATGGAGTGTAATAGGGTGTATTCAATGGTAGGAAGGCAGCAGGGCACTCAAAGTTGAAGAAAAAGGCTTCTTTGTTGAAAATACATATTCCTCCTATGCATTTCGGTCCCAGCCGGAACAGAAACGCGTAGGAGGAATATGTATAGTCAATAAAGAAACCTTTTTTCTTCACCATTGAATGCCCTGCTGCCTTCCTACCATTGCAGTAACTCACACTACGGGATCTACCGCAGGATAAGATGCCCGGCACCTTTTTGTTTTCTTTATAACAGAAGTCAAATTTGTTTTCGGAGTATAATATAGAGCAGGGATGCGCAGATTGGGGGGCGCGGCGCTTACAGAGGCCCCGCGCTCTTCCCCAAAGCCCGGGGGAGCGAGCGGGTCCTCTATAACTCTCTCTTACTTGACTCAGACAACGCGTCGCCATGGCAGCGCGGTGTGAAATGATGCTGCGGGGTCACGTGACATCGCATGACCTCGTGGCGTCAGTTGACGCTCTAGAGCCGGTGGGGCGGGGGGCGCGAGCACTGGGGGAAGAGAAGGCAGGGGGGCACAGGGCAAAAAGTTTGCGCACCCCTGATATAGGGGACTATATTGTAAAACTGGTACTTACCAGTGAGCCCCTACAGCCGCAATGAGAGCGGCTGTAGAAGCGGCTCGTGCACGCTTCCGCAAGCGCGCGGAAGCGCAGGTCTTAGGTAAATTTTCCGGAAGCGCAGGTCTTAGGTAAATTTTAAATTCAAGCGCTTGCCGGAGCGCAGGGCCGGTCACGTGAGCGGTTCGCCCAATGAGGGCGAACCAGCTCCGTGATGTCACTGGCCCGCCCGCCGACACGCCCACGGACGGCGCGCTGTCTAAGGCCAGGGAAAGCACCCGCTTTCCCTCAGCCTCAGCGCGCCTCCGCACGACAGCAGGAACCATGGACGAGGCCTTAGGGCCACAAGTTTGGTTATAACATCAAAAACATATTTTAAAATACGTAACGGCGCTGTCCTCCCTGACAGATTTTCCTGTGTCCCATAACTAGGGTGGCCATATTTGTCGCGCAAAAATCGGAACAAATGTGTCACACATGCGCAATTGGCACATGCCGACTGCACGTGCGTGAACAGCATTTGCCGGTCGCTCATGCGCAATCGGAGCTTGCCGATTTTGCCAGAGGGATCCAAAAACCGGGGCAGCAATCCAAGCAGGCATTTAAAAAACAAAAAAAACAACAACCCAGGATTGAAGCAGGGGGTTTCGGCAGCTGAACCCCATTCATTTCCGCTCCGGGACCCCCTTGCTTTAGGAGAGACCTCCGAAGTAGGTGCCGGTATCTGTGCAAAGTTTAAAGCTCCCATGTCATGCGGCCAATAGGAAGCGGAACCTGATGACGTCGCGGCTTCCTATTGGCCGGCAAGGCGCAGGAGGTTTGAAACTCCGCCGTTGCATGATCCCTGCCAGCCAATCGGCTACCGGCGCCCCCTACGGAGGTCTGTATCTCCGGAAGCAGGGGGTCTCCAGAGCTGAAACTAAACACTGTTCAGCCCCGGAGACCCCCTGCTTCAACCCTGAAATAAATTAAAAAAATGTGGTGTGTTTAAAAAAAGTTAAATATCCACTATAACCTCCTTTATTTCACGGGACGGCGGTAACCGCAGCACCCCCACAGGCTGAACCCCGCTGATCTGTAGGAACGCTTTTATGCGAGTAAAACGATGTCACCAGGTGCATGGGGATTAACAAACGGCTTGGCTGATATTACAACCACTCAATGGGCCCTGCTTAGAAACTTCTCAAAGAGATTATACAAGGAGTTAATTGAAGCCGTGGTGCGCCTTTCTGCCCAGCTCGGCTGGAGAACTCGCTTAACAAAACCAGGCCAGATCCCAGTTCAACTGCAGTGCGAGACAAATCAAGATATGTATAAGTATGCAAAGCAGCCCCGTGCATTCCTCCCCGACGTGAGCAGAATAACGCGAGCGCGCTGCTGCTCGCAGGGAACATCTCTCTGGTGCCAGGGGACGATATTACAAAGCGGGGTATTTACATGTTCCCCCGACCTGTGATTTTCTCATTTATCAGAGGCTGAAGCGCTCTCTACATGGAACGTTTGTGTTTTTTCAAAGCATAATCAAGTCTCATCACCATAAAAAAAAACTGTTTATTTTTGCCATTGTTAAGTGCTTTTGCCGCCATGATTGGCAATGCCACCCTTTTTAACCCTGTAACTGTGTGTGTTTGTATGTATGTATGTATGTATGTATGTATGTGTATATATATGTGTGTATATATGTATGTATGACACATGTACACCCAACCGAGGAGTATCTTAGTAAAGCCTTGTCTTGTCGGTCTGTGTAGGTTATTAGAGTTTCTGTAGGTATTTGCCAGATATGCTGTGATGGTAGAGATGCATTCTATTTGGGTATAGACTGTGGGCATATTGATAGAGGCTTATAGCCTATACAGTATTTTCAAGATCTCTGCTTATTTGATTAGGCAAGCATCGTTAATATTGCCTTTATCTTTTTTGTATTACATTGGTGCTACATTGTTGCTGCCACCACGGAGTGATCCGCTGTCCTGCGCATGTGCTAAGTGTTATCACGTCCTGGCCCTGGACTGAGGTTATGTTTAAGTCTTTTATTGACTCCTCCTGTGCCGTCACGTATGCTGACATCACGTATTGGGGCCGCACATGCGCAATGGATGTGCCACACTCAAGATGGCGGTTCCAACAGACCGGTACTGTGATGCACATGCGCATTACAGTTCCTCCTCCAAGATGGCAGATCCGCTAACACACCAGTCTATTTGATTTTCGCGGGCTCACCACGATTAGGTAAATATGCACAGGTGATTTTCTGTATGTTTTTTGATATATATATATGTCCTGTCTGTGTTTGTATGTTGC
The DNA here is from genome assembly GCA_036426205.1 of Ascaphus truei. NCBI lineage: Eukaryota > Metazoa > Chordata > Amphibia > Anura > Ascaphidae > Ascaphus > Ascaphus truei. The sequence continues at coordinate 120,872 of WSYH01001286.1, read as the reverse complement.
ACCCCCCTTGAGAAAGGTTCCGGGACGGAACGGAAACGTCGGGATCGGTTGTCTGTCTACACATGCCTTATTATATATTTTTGATCTTCTGGATGTGAGCGCTGCCTCTTTTTGCCTGACGCAAGGATGGTAATATGTTTTATTTATTCTTTATGGGACTAGCACCACCACTGTACTTTATTATATAGAGTGCCAGCTGCTTGTTTTTGTTATATATATATATATATATATATATATATATATATATATGAGAGCTCTCTATCAACTTCCGCCCTTGTCTCCCCAAGGATGGCTGAAGACATCCCCAGTGATCCCAGGTCTGCGGTTACAGCCTTTTCTCCATGTTGCTCCCACACATTTCCCTATCCAATCCTCTCCAGCCCGAGTCTCCCCACTGTGGATAAAGACTCCCCATGACCTCCCAGGTCCTGCGTTACAGCCTCTCTTCTCAATGTTGCTCCCACACATTCCCTCATCCCATCCTCTCCAGCCCGTGTCTCCACACTGCTGGATGCAGACTCCCCAGTGATCTCCCAGGTCCTGCGGTTACAGCCTCTCTTCCCCACGTCGCTCCCACACATTCCCTCATCCCATCCTCTCCAACACGTGTCTCCGCACTGCTGGATGAAGCCTCCCCAGTGATCTCCCAGGTCCTGCGGTTACAGCCTCTCTTCTCCATGTTGCTCCCACACATTCCCTCATCCCATCCTCTCCAGCCCGAGTCTCCCCACTGCTGGATAAAGCCTCCCCAGTGACCTCCCAGGTCCTGCGGTTACAGCCTCTCTTCTCCATGTTGCTCCCACACATTCCCTCATCCCATCCTCTCCAGCCCGTGTCTCCCCACTTCTGGATGTAGCCTCCCCAGTGATCTCCCAGGTCCTGCGGTTACAGCCTCTCTTCTCCATGTTGCTCCCACACATTCCCTCATCCCATCCTCTCCCGCCCGTGTCTCCGCACTGCTGGATGAAGCCTCCCCAGTGATCTCCCAGGTCCTGCGGTTACAGCCTCTCTTCCCCACGTTGCTCCAAGACATTTCCTGATTTCATGCTCCCATCGCCCTTTTGGTCGTCGTCTTGGTCTTTTAATCTCTCTTGGAATCCAGTCGAGTCCGATCTTTGGCCAACGAATGGTCCCGGTCAATAATATAGAAGTGAAAATGGAAGTGCGCCGGAAATATCCATCGTTGGAGAAACGTGGTACTCCACTGGATTCAAAGGGGTATCAAAAGACCAAAAGAAAGATGGGAGCATGAAATGAGTTCGTTTGTTGGGGCGACGCGGAGAACGGAGGCTTGAAACCGCAGTACCTGGAAGATCATTGGGGAACTTCATCCAAGATGATGATAAAAGGTATATAGGACTATGTTTCTCTCATCGTTATTCCTGATTACCGATTCTGGTCATGTCTCCCTTTCCCACCCGTAGGGCAGGACTCTCAAACTCAGTCCTCAAGGGCCACAAACAAGCCACCTTTTATGGATATGGCTGCGTACAGGGTTGCAGCAGCCGTGCGGAGGCGCGCTGAGGGAAAGCGGGTGCTTTCCCTGGCCTTGGTTAGCGCTCCGTCCGTGGGCGTGTCGGGGGCGGGCCAGTGACGTCACGGAGCTGGTTCGCCCTCATGGGGCGAACCGCCCACGTGACCGGCCTTGCGCTCCCACGAGCGCGAAATCTAAAATTTGGATAAGACCTACACTTCCGCACGCTTGCGGAAGCGTAGGCGAGCCCCTGCTAAAGCCGCTCTCATTGCGGCTGCAGGGGCTCACTGGTAAGCACCAGCGCGCCTCAGCAGGGGTCAGCGCCTAAGCGCTGACCATGCCCGAGGCCTATCACTACTGGATTGAGCCACCTGTGCTGAAGCAGGGGTATCCATAAAACGTGACCTGTTGGTGGCCCTAGAGCAGGCCTGCACAACTCCAATCCTCAAGGGCCGCAAACAGGCCAGGTTTTCAGGATATCACTACTTCAGCACTGCTGGCTCAATTAGTGGCTCAGTATGACTGAGCCAGCTGTGCTGAAGTAGGGATATCCTGAAAACCTGGCCTGTTTGCGGCCCTTGAGGAGTGGAGTTGTGCAGGCCTGCCCTAGAGGATTGAGTTTGAGACTCCTGCTGCAGGGTGATGTTATACCCCTGTGCACACATGTCAGTGTGAGGAGACCTACCTTACACCTTTTGTGTTGCATGAAAAAGTCCAGAAGAAACGTGTAAGGAACTCTGCACACACCTGATTGTGTTCAAAGTCACTAAGTGCAATTTATTGGCAGTTAAAAATCACTTTCCTGACAAAAGGGTTTTAATCCCCAAATCTTGAGTGTTTATTGTATGATTTATTAATGACAATGTGGTCACACGCAGACGTAGCGTGTTATTGCTATGCCGTTTGTCTGCTAATCACAACAGATGATCGTACATTGCGCAGAGGCTTCCGGCGTCCCCTGGGCGTGCGACTGCTCCTGTAATTGTGTCGCTGGCAAGAAACGAGATACAAAAATAAACCGTAAAGCACACCCAAGTGAAGCTGCAAAAATGGATCATAATCATACTTAAACCTATGGAAAGAGAGCCAATGTGTCAGTCCCAAAGGACCTGCATCGGGCTCCTTTTATTTCTTTACTATATACTTGTTTCTGTTGTGTGATGTTCATTGGGATTCTGTAACTGCTTTAATTCACTTAGACATGAGATTACACTCGTCTTCATGCCCCCATCCACCTCACTCATCTTCCTGCCCCATCCACCTCACACTCATCTTTCTGCCCCCATCCCCTCACACTCGTCTTCATGCCCCCAGCCACCTCACACTCCTTTTCCTGCCCCCAGCCACCTCACACTCATCTTCCTGCCCCCATCCACCTCACACTCATCTTTCTGCCCCCATCCCCCTCACACTTGTCTTACGCACTCACATACACATACCAGGGAATAGTGCATATATACATGCATACGCACTCACATACACATACCAGGGAATAGTGCATATATACATGCATACATACGCACTCACATACACATACCAGGGAATAGTGCATATATACATGCATACATACGCACTCACATACACATACCAGGGAATAGTGCATATATACATGCATACACACGCACTCACATACACATACCAGGGAATAGTGCATATATACATGTGTAACGGATTTTCTGAACCGGCCTGACCGACCCAATCTCATATTGGCCCCTGTGGTCTAACCCAGGGGAGCGCAAACTTTTTGTGCTGCGCCCCCCTGTCTCTCTGCCCCCGGCTCTCGCGCCCCCCTGCCTTCCTTCAGCCGCGTCAGATGACGCTGCGTGGGCGTGTGACGTCAGGTCACATGGTGCCGCGGCGTCTATTGACGCCGCGTTGCCATGGCGACGCAACACAGGCGGCTGAATCCCGGTAAGTAAACAGTTGCAGGGGCCTCACGCGATCCCCCGGCATTTAATTTAAATGCCTGGGGGAAGAGAGCGGGGCCTCTGCAACTGCCCGCGCCCCCCCAGCACAATCTCCCGCCCCCCCTGGGGGTCGCGCCCCCCACTTTGCGCACCGCTGGTCTAACCAGTCCCCATTACAGTGTGATGTCTGGTGGTGCACCTGTTGGCAACAGGACGCCTGAGTCTCCCGCATGATGGTGTGTGGGGATTTGCCAACCCAGACAGGCAGCTGAGGTAGTGTGCTGAGTCCTACCTATATCCAGTGCAGCGCCTCCACCTCATCAGGATCCCGGCGTCCGCTTGGGGATGAGTCTGATGAGGAACTCCTCTGTGGTGCTTCTCTCTGTGCAATAACTCCACACTTGCACACGAGAGTGTTGTTAATCAGGAACATCTTTATTAGTACGGTGGGCCAGCTGCCCTCCACAATGGGGTGTATTCAGCCCTCCATTGTTCACCGCACTTCCCTCTGAAAGGTATCTCTTCCCTTAATTGGTGGGTTCCCTATCTCCCCTTTAGGGAGATAGTCCCTGTGCCAGGTCCCTGGTCACAGTCTTATAAGCTGTCACCTCCCAAGCCTGCACTCAGACTTGCTCCTTGTCTCATAGCTCTTACATAACACTCCAACAGCTTTTCTCTGTCTGCCTTGTGCTGCCAGATTCACAGCTTGCATCAGACTACTGCAACATTGTTGCAGACCTCCATGTGCCTCTTACTGAACAGAGGCAGCACAGCAACAGGAACTCAACTAACTTTAGGCAGTTCTGTGTCTTATATCACCTTTCCCAGTCTGTCTCTCAGGCTGCAGCCCCGCCCACTGACCCAGGCCCCACCCCTTCCCCTCTCTCTCACCTTTCCCAGCCTGTCTCTCAGGCTGCAGCCCCGCCCACTGAGTGAGGCCCCACCCTTTCCCCTCCCTCTCACCTTTCCCAGTGTGTCTCTCAGGATGCAGCTCCAGCCCCACCCACTGACGAGGTCCCGCCCCTTCCCTCCCTCTCACCTTTCCCAGCCTGTCTCGCAGGCCCAAGCCCTGCCCACTGACCAAGGTCCCGCCCCTTCCCTCCCTCTCACCTTTCCCAGCCAGTCTCTCAGGCTGCAACTCCAGCCCCGCCCACTGACCAAGGCCCCGCCCCTTCCCCAGCCTGTCTCTCACACACATACATGTCCAGCATTGCGTCTCATTTTTTAATGGACAGTGTTTAAATACAGGACATTCCGGTTGAATACTGGACACCTGGCTGCCCTATGACAGCTGGTTCAAGTAACGCAGCTCTCCTCTGTAGAGCGCGCCTCAGGGGCCTGAGAACGTTGTAAACAGCAGGAGTTGTCTCATGTGAACACGGTACTGCAGACTGAGCCAGTCATATAACCGTTTTGTTACAACCGCATGGCATTGATTGCCCACCAATGACGCACGCGGAAGTAACGTGCCCCCCACTTCTGTCTCCACCGGTTCCTACCCTCCCCTAGAAAACGAGCAAAACCATGCTGGCTTACCTATTGTGTGAATGGGGCCCCTGGCCTGCCAGGGACTTACCAAGTACGGGATTAGGACACTGAAGAGGTTAATCTGCTTTAGAGGGTATCGCATGGGGCTCACTTTCAAAATTGGCCATACTGGACATTTAAAAATAGAAGATCACACACACAAAAAAAAAAAAAATGGTCTGTATATGTGCCAGCGCCTGACAGCCAGAGGGTTCTCATCCTCAGCGGGCGCACTGCAAGGGCGCAGAAACATTTCTTTCACTTTAGCCAGACAGGAGCACTTTGACTAAGTGATGCACTGCGATGCCCACAGGCAGGACAGGACTTATGTATTTACTGGGAAATCAGTGGCTGCTAGCCAAGCTGAACAAGAAAAGAAACACACACCCCCTCATTGGCTCTGCGAGCCGAGCAAGTGAAGCGAGTATTTTAATATTGGTTTATTACTGTGTGTGGCTTTGAGATTCTAACATGGAAAGATGGAACTTCTTGAAGCATGTTAGAGACTGATTGATACTTGGAAGACCTGCCAATAACTTCTGCTTTGAGAGCCAAAGGGGGTCAGCCTTGTATGGTGTTAAAATGAACTGAACATGTGCATCAGCACCCCCAAAATATGGAAATAAAGTGGGAGCACTCAGTGATATAACCAATGGTTATTGTGCTAGTTAAAGAGAGGTGTGGTTCTCATTGCTGCCTATCTGGCTCTAGGTCATCATGAAGCTGGATTCCAGCTTCCCCGGGGCCAGAAATTAAAGCAGTGGGAGGCAACATATTATATCCTTCAAGAACCACGTGTGGCACTTGAGCCCTCAAAATGACTGCACATTACCTATATACAGTATATATATATGTGAGGCACATTACCTATATACATGTGAGGCACATTACCTATATACAGTATATATGTGAGGCACATTACCTATATACAGTATATATGTGAGGTGCACATGCAGCGGTGAAGTTCCACGTGCGGGGGGAGCTTCTGAGTTGCTTAATGCCGGTTCGATGGTTAATACTGTCCCACCCTTACCCTCCCGGGAGAGGAGCTGTATTTATCAGCGCACTGTCAGTAAGAGGCCGGGGGAGCAGTGAGAAGCTGCGATCCACATCTCTGCTCTCTCTGCACTGGACAGACAGGACGTGCGAGGCGCTGGGGCTGCCAGGGGCCCACAGATGGACTAAAGTCTTGACGACTGGCTGGGTTGATAAGGGAGGGGTATGGGGGGAGGGACTGACATATTATTGAGCAGGGGTTTCCTGAGAGGGGGGGGGGGGGGGGGGCGAGTGAGAGGGATCGTCCGGCACTCCTTATCGGCGGTCCTCAGCCCGGCTACCAATAGTGGGCACTGTGCTTGGGTATAGGAGTAGACTGTCCTTTTAGACAAAGTGGCACAACTCTCGCTCTCTCTCGCTCTCTCTCGCTCTCTCTCGCTCTCTCTCGCTCTCTCTCGCTCTCTCATTTTTCATTTCAAATAGGCTTGTTTTTCTTTTTTAATAAGTGTATGTATATACCGTAATAAAAAATAAATATATATATATATACATACAGGTGTATACATGAATAATTAACTGTATGGCAGGTTAGTTAGAAACTGTAAATAATATGTGAGAACACAGTTTAACCTGTTTGCTGCCAGAGGGCCATTAACACATTGGCGAGCCTGGGGTGCCCAGGAGACCGGCAGGAGACCGGCAGGAGACCGGCAGGAGACCGGCAGGAGACCGGCAGGAGACCGGCAGGAGACTGGGTGAATCATCGCTCGTCCCTAGAAGTTGGAGTTCTATCCAGACCTGTGACGCACTGACATCACTAATCACGTGTAGCTCGATGCCCAGCTATCCGGAGTTCGCACTTGGGTGTTTGCGTATTTATATCGGTGACTAGGCCTGATTTAATTCGAGGCAAGCTACTTTTATCACACTGTGTCTGATGTTATTGAGCGTTAATTGTTAGCTGTACGATGTGTGTCATTGTTTCAATTCACTTTATAGACCCTGGTTACTCCCAACAATAAATACATCCAAATGCTGTGCACAGCCCTATACAGCTTCTGTAACACATCCCATATAGCATAAGTGCTATTTAATAGCTTTTCATGTATAGTATTCCCATGCGGCTCGGATTATGGCCGGGCTTTACCTTGGACATCCTGAGCTGAGCAAATGTAATAAAGTCGCTACATTAATATGTTATTATTCATGTTTTAAAGAGGAAACCCAAGCGGGTGGTTTTTTATGTGCGATTTTCTTTACATGGGATTGAAGCAGGGGGTCTCCAGAGCTGAACCCCAGACGTTTCAGCTGCGGGGACCCCCTGCTTCTGGAGATACCTCCGTAGGGGGCGCTGGTAGCCGCTCAGCTAGCAGGGTTCAGGTAATGGCGGAGTTACAAAGCTCCCACACCCTGCGGGCCAATAGGAAGCTGTGATGTCATCAGGTTCGGCTTCCTATTGGCCCACTTGACCGGGGGCTTTAACCTTTGCCGACATTCTGCCCCCCCCCCCCCCTTTGTAGGCAGGATCTTGGGAAGCAGGGGAAATGAATGGGGTTCAGCACAAGAGACCCCCCCTGCTTCAATCCTGTGTTAAAAATTACTAAAGAAAGTGCACCAATTGCTCCTTTAATATGTATGTTATTATTCACGTTTTAACCGACTATTACATTGTTCTAAGAATATGAGCCTACAAAAAGAGCATAAAATACAGACGTAAGTAACAGACACAATAGTATCAAGTAAAGAAACGACGGATACAAAACAAGAAAGCAATGCCTACCCCATTAAACTCTGATTGAGTGTTTTGCACATAGCCATTAAATCTCACTCTCTCCCATTAGGTTGGTGCCAGTTTGGGAAGGAGATCACTTTTCTTAAGATAGAAGTTTGAAAAAAATATATAACTTCTTATATGAACTTTACGTTTGTGTTGAGATGGGTAAAAAAAATGGTATTTGTCGAAATAACAGGTAACATAGCTGATGGGTCAATTGCTCCCAAAAACTAGTATCACTACTGATTTATTTTATTGATTTAAAGCTTAGATAACATCAGCCCTATATCTGTAAACGATGTTATTATAGCAATCGCTGGATCTAAAGACGCAGCAGAAAATACTTATCAATGTATCTTCCAGCATAAAACATTTCTTTCCAAAACAAAATAATTGTTTTGGGGTGTGATCTGCGTTGCCCCAAATGCGGACAGCCTGATGGGGCTCCCCATGAGCTGCTCCCCTCTGCACAGGGTTAACATTTGCTTCTACTTTGTGGAACGTCAACCCCACCCACTAGAATGTTAATGAGCCAAGAGGACAAAGAACTTTTTGTTCACAGCTGCATTGAAAATCACCCACCCCAGTGTACATCTGCGTTCCCCAAAGGTGGACAGCCTTTGGCATAGCGGAAGGGCAGCCAAAGGGTGTGAGCCGTTCGCTGATGTTTGCTGATGTTAAAGTGATAAAGTGCTGTTGATAAAGTAAATAGCTGCTCTATTTCAATTGGAAAATCACAAGCTCTTTATCCCCTGTACCCAATTTTTCAACTCTCTGTCCATGAAATGTCTGTGAATTGACTGTATAACCCTGTTCTTTTTTTTTTTGTTTCAATTCTTTTTTTATTGTTTTCGAGAGACATAACAAATATATAGTCTTGGAATACATGTGATGTTTTAACAGTGTCACTTGTCCATATAACAAAGGGCATTAACAGTTGGTCATCATTACTGAAATAAAATAGTTGCTATAACACTGTTTTTGAATAAGTGTGGTCTGTCTTCCTATTTCCGGTTGTGTTAGGGAAGCAGCCGCTTCCGTAGGCGTCTCTCATGGGCTTAACAAAGGAAAGAGAAGAACGTAGAAAAGAAGAAAAATAAGGCTGTTCTTTTAATGTAACCATGTGTTGTTATAATTCTGTGCCCAGGACGAGAGGTAACGCTCACTGTATTACTTCCTGGTAACACATTTTTACAAATAAATAAATAAAATAATGTGAAGTTATTTTGCAAGACCCTACTTATCAGTAAAACATGTTCAGCAAGTTTTCTATTGCTTGATGCGATATGAAGGTGTAACGTTTTTATCCAACGTAACCCCAGCTCCATCAAGTAGCGAATTTCTGCGTCCCCCTGTTTGTGCAGCGTCCCAAAGTAATTCTATATATCTAGTTTCATATTTCAAGTGGATAAATGAATGGCACAACTTCTTATAATGTCTGGTTTCTAGGGAAAACTGGCAGCAGGCCCGAGTATACTTAAGCAAGAAATATTATGTGGCTTTTAAAATGTTTTGTAGTCCACAATCATGTCTGAAACATTACAGGAGCCAAAAAAGAGAAAAGTTGTATAGCTCTGATTTCTATGTGCTCAGCACATCTTTGTCATACAGTTCTCATATAGAAATTAGTTATTTAGGACAATAAATAAATGACAGGCATACCCCGCATTAACGTACGCAATGGGACTGGAGCATGTATGTAAAGCGAAAATGTACTTAAAGTGAAGCACTACCTTTTCCCCACTTATCGATGCATGTACTGTACTGCAATCGTTATATACGTGCATAACTGATGTAAATAAGGCATGTGTAACAGGCTCTATACTCTCCCCGCTTGCGCACAGCTACGGTACAGGCAGGGAGCCGGTATTGCTGTTCAGGACGTTCTGACAGGCGCATGCGTGAGCTACCGTTTGCCTATTGGGCGATATGTACTTACTCGCGAGTGTACTTAAAGTGAGTGTCCTTAAACCGGGGTATGAATGTATAAAATCACTTTTTTTGAACTGCACGAGCTTTCCGGATCTGAGAGCGGCAGATAATATGCACCGTGACAGTTATAGTCCCAGACCTGAGAACCGCAGATAATATGCACCGTGACAGTTATAGTCCCAGGCCTGAGAACGGCAGATAATATGCACCGTGACAGTTATAGTCCCAGACCTGAGAACGGCAGATAATATGCACCGTGACAGTTATAGTCCCAGACCTGAGAACGGCAGATAATATGCACCGTGACAGTTACAGTCCCAGGCCTGAGAACGGCAGATAATATGCACCGTGACAGTTATAGTCCCAGGCCTGAGAACGGCAGATAATATGCACCGTGGCAGTTATAGTCCCAGGCCTGAGAACGGCAGATAATATGCACCGTGACAGTTATAGTCCCAGGCCTGAGAACGGCAGATAATATGCACCGTGGCAGTTATAGTCCCAGGCCCGTCCCTGGGCGGATAGCAGGTACGGCGACGCCTAGGGGCGGCGAGAGGGAGAGATTAACAGCCCTGCTACTTTTTTGATTTTTTTAAAAAATGTATGTAGGATTGAAGCCGGGGGACTCTAGAGCTGAACCCCGTTAATTCCAGCTCCAGGGACCCCCTGCTTCCTGAAATACTTACTTCGTAGTGCGCGGGAGCTTTGAAACTCCGCCATTACGCCATTAGCGCCAGAAAACACCTTCCAGGCCATTGTAAGCAGGTATCATGTGGTGTACATTGTGCCTGTCCTGTACGCAGCACTGTACAACATCACAATAGGAGGTAAATTATGTACATTCAAACAATGGTAACACGTGCAACAGGGTAAATGACAATACCAGGTGTGAGACCATCACTGTTCCTCTAGGTGCTGGAATAGGGCAGCTGGGGGGTTTGTCAGCTCAAAAAGTGTTAATCTTCCTTAGAGTAGCTAGTTCAGCTGAAAATGAATTAATCAGGCTGGACACCTGACTGAAGGGGGAAGTGTTTTAAAAGACACCAGAAGCTGCCAGACTGAGTGACGGACACTGCTGTTCCCAGAGAAGGGGGACAAAGCAGAGAGTGACACAGAGGAGAGTTTCTCTGAGCTCACGTGGGGCCGAGTTCCCCTAGGAAGGAAGGACGATAGACCGTGCTGAAGCGGGGATGTCTGGTCCTTGGCCCCACGTGAGCTCAGAGAAACTCTCCTCTGTAAATGCCGAGTTCCCCTAGGAAGGGAGGACGAGAGACCGTGCTGAAGCGGAGACGTCTTCTCCAAAGGACTAGCAGAAGAGCAAAACGCTTTATTATTGTGTGCAGAGACTGTATACATTGTTGCCTAGGCCAGGGCATGTTTTGGGGGTGGGAACCATCTTAGCTGGCCATCCAACTAGTGAGGGCGAAAGGTACAGTGCAGTTAGCTTTCCCTAAAGGGAATAGGTGTTCTTTTTATGTTTTATTTGGACTTAAAGGGACGGTGGGCCTGTTGATGTATGATTTAATTCCTGTAAATAAACCCCATATAGAGAAATACAGTGTTTCCGGCCTTAAATTGGGATAAAAGAGACTGCAACGTGGTGTGTGCATCACAAAGGCTATAGGATACATTGTCCCCAGGAGCTTACAATCTAAGTTACTGACTTGAATGGCATAAAACAGCTTAGTAAATGGGATGGTAGCCCGTCTATTTTTGGGATCTCATGTGAAGGTGTTAAAATGTTTGAATTAAACTTTTATATTAATTTCCCTTTGTATAAGCTGCACTATTTACTGGCAGATCAGCTTTAACTTGTCTAGTGCTGGGTGCCCTTTGTCACACCCATGTCATGCAATAACGTCAGCTACGCCTGTACTACAGGTGCAAATACCTGTAACTTAGAAATATCATTCCATTTAATGGTACTATTCTTTTTAACCAAACTATATTTTATAGTTTTTCAAATATAGGTAGAAAAGTATACGTCTGGAGAACAAGCTGCAAATACCACGGAATAAACATACTGCTTTCATAATAATAATAATAGCATGTTCTTGTATAGCGCTGCTAGTTTTACGTAGCGCTTTACAGAGACATTTTGCAGACACAGGTCCCTGCCCCGTGGAGCTTACAATTTATGTTTTTGGTGCCTGAGGCGCAGGGAGATAAAGTGACTGCCCAAGGTCACAAGGAGCCGACACCGGGAATTGAACCAGGTTCCCCTGCAGCAATCTCAGTGTCAGTCAGTGTCTTTACTCACTGAGCCGCTCCTTCTCCCAGGCTCCCCTGCTTCACACTCAGTGCCAGTCAGTGTCTTTACTCACTGAGCCGCTCCTTCTCCCAGGTTCCCCTGACTTCCCACTCAGTGCCAGTCACTGTCTTTACTCACTGAGCCGTTCCTTCTCCCAGGTTCCCCTGCTTCACACTCAGTGCCAATCACTGTCTTTACTCACTGAGCCGCTCCTTCTCCCAGGTGCCCCTGCTTCCCACTCAGTGCCAGTCAGTGTCTTTATTCACTGAGCCGCTCCTTCTCCTGCTACTTCTCCCAGGTTCCCCTGCTTCCCACTCAGTGCCAGTCAGTGTCTTTACTCACTGAGCCACTCCTTCTTCTGCCTCACACTCAGTGCCAGTCAGTGTCTTTACTCACTGAGCCACTCCTTCGCCTGCTTCACACTCAGTGCCAGTCAGTGTCTTTACTCACTGAGCCGCTCCTTCGCCTGCTTCACACTCAGTGCCAGTCAGTGTCTTTACTCACTGAGCCGCTGCTTCTCCCAGGCTCCCCTGCTTCACACTCAGTGCCTTTACTCACTGAGCCGCTCCTTCGCCTGCTTCACACTCAGTGCCAGTCAGTGTCTTTACTCACTGAGCCGCTGCTTCTCCCAGGCTCCCCTGCTTCACACTCAGTGCCAGTCAGTGTCTTTACTCACTGAGCCGCTGCTTCTCCCAGGCTCCCCTGCTTCACACTCAGTGCCAGTCAGTGTCTTTACTCACTGAGCCGTCCTTCTCCCAGGCTCCCCTGCTTCACACTCAGTGCCAGTCAGTGTCTTTACTCACTGAGCCGCTCCTTCTCCTGCTTCACACTCACTGCCAGTCAGTGTCGTTACTCACTGAGCCGCTGCTTCTCCCAGGCTCCCCTGCTTCACACTCAGTGCCAGTCAGTGTCTTTACTCACTGAGCCGCTCCTTCTCCCAGGTTCCCCTGCTTCACACTCAGTGCCAGTCAGTGTCGTTACTCACTGAGCCGCTCCTTCTCCTGCTTCACACTCAGTGCCAGTCAGTGTCTTTACTCACTGAGCCGCTCCTTCTCCTGCTTCACACTCAGTGCCAGTCAGTGTCTTTACTCACTGAGCCGCTCCTTCTCTCCTCTCCTAAACACACACTTGTGTGTGTGTGTATATCTATCCTATCGATCTAGATGGGGGGGAGGTGTGTGTGTCTCTCACACACGCGCACACACACGCACACGCACACTGAGGTACTGCCTTGATCAGGAATGCACTGCATATTTTCAGAGCTGCTCTGCTCGTTCTAAACATTTTTCTGCTGTTTAGGGTGACTTGGGAT